>JAQGBY010004105.1:0-17425 GCA_034698785.1 Mycogona germanica | reverse complement strand
ATTCTTTAGAATAGGTGACTATAAAAGCATAAATATACTTCGGTTTACATGAATCCCTTAAATTCCATATTGCATTCGGTCAGTGATTATCTCTACGCTACTATGGAAGATCAAAAGTGGCTTTCCATAACACGCTTTTTGATAAATTTTGCGACTCATAACACACCCGAAATTTTTGCTGACGTTTGTTGTTGTGATTAACAAACATTGGCACGGTAGAATGTTCTACCGATCGAATAGACACATGTTAGACATTTTTCTTTGTCGAGAGATCTGGGAAAGTACCGTTTGTTCCGGACAAGAGGTCCCAGTAGGAGATGGTAGCGTCTAGTTTCGCTGTGTGGGTTCACGTGCCTGCAATTGAAAAAGCGGCAGCAGCAGCAGCGTTTACTACAAGATTTGGAGCAAAGCAATTTATTCAATCTTGACCATAAGAGAGAAATACAATATATATTAACACAAGGCACGTGAAAATTACAGTGTATACACTCATAGACTTGCCGAATGTCAATAAAAGTCACTGTCGTATATACTGATGTATATTGGATACAGCAGGTTCAACAATACTGTCTATATTGGCATTAATGATTAAATGAAGTCAAATAAACTTCTAGCACAAATAACAGTCAATAAAAAATGGAATTGTCATTTTATATAAGACACGCATGACAAGTATTGTCCCGTTCTCAAAATCGTGATAGTAGTGATCCAAATGCTTTTTTTTACGAGAGCACAAGGAATATACGAGAATGTAATTCTAGCAATAAATACTCGTCTAATCAACCACTTAACGTTTCGAGAATAACATATTTTTAGGAAAAACAGTTATTCGCGAAACGCTTAACAGGTGATGGAATATTTACCATTGTTGAAATACAGGAGGGAAAAAAGGAATCTAAGTTAATTTAAAAGATATTACCAGTTATTTCCACGTGGTAAATTTCTAATGGCTGTATTTCTTTGCCATCAATGTTAAACTTGCAATATGTCGAAAACAATATTTTTTCACAAATAGCTGACTGACCATGACCTGTGACCACATTCCCAGGCGAACCACGAAGTCCATCGAGATTTCAGTCGGCATGGTTCCATAGGCTCAGTTATAAAGCAGACTCACGATGTGATGTGATCCGAAAGACAAACTTGCAAATTTATTTGACCTAATAAGATGGCAAGAGCATCTAAACATGAAACAAAATATTAGGTCAAAAACAAAAACAATGAAGCGTTTTTAGGTTACAAATTTTATCCATACTTTCGAAATGCTGTACATCTTTCACTTTCAATAAGATTTGTTGAGCGTTCGTTGTTTTTGCCAAGATTGGCAAAACAAAAGAAAGGATGTCTTGGCAATTAGTAAGTAGTACAGAGTGTACACACTACAGTGGTTGGGCGTTTAGGTTATTTGCATACTCTCTTTGAAGGTGTTGATCAACAGATGAGGGTGATGAAAAACATCCTCAGCAAGCTGCGGAAGTAGGTTAGCGGTTACAAAAGTACAATTATTTGTTTCAGAAATTACGAATATTCTGTTTGTAAAAATATTGTCTGCATTGATGCTGAAATGCGCTCGTACAATTAAATGAGTACATCTTGGAATGCTTTTAAAAAATTTTTAAATGCCAAAACGTGAATAGCGAAAAGATAAAGTTATGTGTCTAATCTGATTGAAAAATATAATACTGTATATTCGGTCTTGTGATTGCAATAATAAGTAAATCCTTCGTGTCATATCCTCATTGACGCATTAAAAAAATCGCTAATTACAATGGTCCACTTACATTCTGATAAGGATAACTTGTTTCTTCCATTTGCGGAGGAGCCGGAAGATCTACATGTAATGTGAAACGTGATCACGAAAAGCAAAGTGTTTACGCACTACATCTACAGAGTATTTTCTTTATGAGGAAAATATTTATTTCTGAAAATTTCGAAGCTACACATATGCCACAGAGAAAAGAATATTGTGCAAACATATTGTTCTTTTAAGATTTAAACCCCAGAATCAACCTGACCAGAATCAACCTGAATATTCAAAAGTAAATATGTAAGCGCATCCACACGGCTAAGAATCTACGAATCAAAATTGTCTTCCACGAATCATTTTTGGAATAAGTTTATCAAAAGGTTATCACACTGTTACGTGATCCAAACGTGCTGTCACCTGAAACCGATACGAAACAATACCGACAATCTTCAAATATATCAACGGTGTGGATTGACCGATAGGTGACTTAGACCTACAAACCTCATATGAGTACACCATCAGTTTCGGCGCTACTACAGACATAGCAAATACGACCAACAATTTAATTTAACTGATATGCTCCAATACAGATTCTGTACACGACTACCTGTACGAATATGACACACTGAACCGAAAGACCGTCTGAGCTATGCAGGCACAGGTATTCTTAATCTAACAAAGAGGCAAGAACAATATGTGCTTTTGAGATAACCGGATAAGGCAAAAGAGATTCGACAGAGTCCATGCCTTGGCGTCAGCCACACTAACAAAAACTAAGCCATCAAATGGTTTGGGCGTTTAGATAGATGATGGGCAGGTGCGCAGAGATTATTGAATAGGATCAATTAAAGCGTGAATGAGCGAGGGAAGTAAATGATATAATCAATACGTAAGACTAGCTACGGCAATTAATAGTGCGTCAATAACCTCTGCCGAAGCCACCTTTTTACCTTCACGTTCTATTCAATGTACAACAAGTAAGGCAATGAAACCATTATAGACTACAAAATTGCAAACGAAGTCTACTGACTTATTCAGGTCAGGAACTCTGCATTTTTTGATTTTACAAAATTAGTGTTAGGAAAGTGAAATCAAATTATGACGCCTGAAGGAAGCAAGAAGACCAATATTTAATGTATAATTAATTCTTGGAAAAAGGTCAATAATCACGAAACGTTGAATTTTCTGTAAGTAAGAATGAATGTTCTTGTCATTTCGCAAAACGGCATACACGAGCATCTCATATGATTTACAAAAAAAAATTATGAAATTTTAATACATTTATTCAAGTTATTCCAAAATATGAAACCATTTTTAATGGGAGTAGGCAAACTCTACACTAGATTTTCTATGCATCTACGTTTTCCTCCATAAACGCCATGTTGGTGTGTTCCAATTACTGATTCATGACATTATTTACGAGATGTACCAGCAACGCATTGTACGGAGTGAAATTATCGCTTGTTTATAGAGAAATGCTCAAGGGCACTTCCATTGTTCTTCTTTCAGCACAAATTCTGTACCAGAATGATGAGTTCTATACAATTTCGTCCGATAATAAAAACCTTGCGATAATTCAGGTAACTTCTATCTATTATTCAAGTTTTACATTTTTATAGATGGAAGAGTTAAATAGATAGACACTCGTATTTATCTCGTTGTTATTTATCAAACTATTTTTATATTGAAAAATGAAAAAAATAAAATAGTTTTGTTATCGTTGGTGTTGAGATAAACGCAAATGTATAAGACAAGTGAGACAATTTCATTTCATTGATTTTTGTTTACTCATATAAAATACAAAAAATAATTACAAATCACTTTTACAAACACTTCGAAAAGTCAATACAAACAAATTGAAATTCGTGAAATTGACGGAACAATCTAGAAAAGACAGGCACAAGTGTTTACATTTCGCACAATGATTACCTCGCATGAGTGATGACAGACGTCTATTTATATCATATTTAAATTGTACAACTTGTGAATGAGTAAGACTGCGGAGATCTTTGTGAGACTAGATTGTGATGTATTGACAATATTTGGCAATGTTATGAGTGAATGTTTTCAAAGATCTCCACATATTGTGCTTGGTGATGAATAGTACTTTTACGATTTTCTTTATAATATCCATGTTTAAAACCATGAACTACATTTTAAATTAAAGTCGTCAGGTTGCATGATACCATAAATTTGTGCAATAAATCTATTTTGTATTACTACATCTGTTTTTTATCCAGCTAGAACAACTAGTGTCAATCTATGAATCTAGACACCAAACTGATATCGCATGAAGTAAATTGTTTTTTTTTTGCTCATCGTTAAGTTTTGTTATACATATAGTATAGTTGCCGAACATGTTGAATGAAGGAATAGAATAATTTTGAAATAATATAAAAATTTAGAATTATATGTCAAAAGAACGCATAGTGCATCTTCTGAACGGTATTTTTTTAAAGGGCAGTTTTGTGCGCTTACATTTGACATTCAAAATTGTGCTATTGCAATTTCTCAATACACTACATTAACTGAACTGAACAAAAATAATAGTTACAACCCATAATACCTATTTCAAATTGTAGGCTGCAAAGCTGCGTTCACATTTCAATGAAAGAGCGGCGCTAACAATTATAAGAACTCGAGAAGGCGTCTTAAGCGATCAATTCTAATCCAATTTGACATGCAATGCGTTGCAAGACGTTACCATTAATGTCTGTACGAGACTTTAACTCGAATTTACCGAGAATGATGGTAGTTACAAAAAAATGTAAGGGTTCTTTGCTTTCGTAGATCCGCCGCTCACTTTGTGATAAATGTATGAACTGAGTTTAGACGGGCTAAGCAGTCGTCAATGTGTACTTGACTTAAAACCTGAAGATGGTAATATACAATATGAAAATATAATACAAAACAACCATGCTATGAATTGTAAGTTGCACACATTTGCAACTGTACCATACACTGTTTCAACAAAATCGCATAATAAACGGTTGATTACTCTGATACCGCGAATTACATTTCAATCAGAATGTGGTGACAAATGTGTGGCGTCAATGAACTATCTGATAGGTGCCTGATTTTGAAAACATTTTGTACGTTCGCAAATAAAATTGAAATTTTTCATATGTACACAAGAAAACTTGGGGTCGCGTTAATAAAAAAATTAATTGTTCTAAGAAACGTCCATTTCAAGAGCTGCGAAAGTTTGTATTTACAAATAAAGTTGGGTGAACCTACCCGGCAAAACGATTTACAGCCGATTTAATATTTTTTAATATGGAGTATCTCGACACATAAAAAATTAGGCTAACATACAATGAAATAATTAACAATAATGTTTAACAGTACGTCAAATTAAAAATGTATTCTCAGTTAAAACTCAGAACAGCAGCCTATTTGATAATTTAAAAGGAAAAGGAATAGGATAAAAAAAATTCCAATCGTCCATATTAAAATATATATGGAACCAATAATATGCTACACCAACTTGTCACATAAAAATCTATTTACACCTAAGCGAACTGAAATAGGACTATGCATTCGGAACACTTTCAGTATTCGGGCCCAAATAATCAAAACTCTAAATTCATATTTTAAGTACAACTCAAGAGTGATCAAAAATCGTGTATTCATTGCCTGATTCGCTTGATTTGTAGCAATAGTTAATCGTGAAATTAAATCTTTTATTTCTAATTGATTTTGGAAATTCTAAGAATTACAGGTAATTTACCTTTTGTGATAAGAAAATATCATCAAATTCTGGTCTTCGAAATAATTTAAAATACGATTAATCGCAACACAAGCAATTAAGGCAAACTATTTTGTATGGCGAACTTTTCACTTTACTGTAAATTCGTACAGTTATGCCCTTGTAATCACATGTCATGTTGTGCCTAAATTAACGTGCTTGGTTGCATACGATTCTGCATTGTAGTATTAATTCCTATTTGGCTACATGGTTGGTATAGAAAAATATGTAACCTCATCTGGCCACAATCGATAAAGCACGTCAGGGCACATTCAATTACATCGCAGGGGCGGACGCCCAGTCAAATGTTGATATTCGAATTTCATTTCTGAATATCAAAGCAGTGCATCCCGGTAAGCGGAGGGCATGGCTATGCCCTGTGGAGTGTAGACACATTTAAGAATCTTGGCAGGCAACTTGAGGCAGATGAATGTAAAAACAGCATTCACATAGTTTGCTCAAATTCGACACTTTGGACACGCTGCAGCTTCAGAAATCTGTCTTTACAAAGTGATTCGTCACTTCATCGTATAGAATTTCTATCAGGTGCTAAATTCAGATCTGCAAATAATAATAATAAATCAATTACTATCTGTATTTCTAAAAACACACCGCTTGGTCTGAATGGATCTAATGCATTTTCATCGAACAATCTACATGTGGTTGCACAGTTATGCACAGTTATTATGTAATTCAGCTAACGGTCGTGCTCAAATTGTATATATTTTAATTAAATTACTTACTTGAGGGTTTTATAACGCTCTTTTTCCAAGTTATTCTCCGGAGGTTCGCATTCAAAAGATGCCAGTGCCAGTGCTGTATATAATAAACGTTTTTGTCAGCAATCAATGAGCGTGTGCCGGTTGCTCTAAGTAAGCCATCAATGAGACATAAGATATACGTGTACAATTATAATTTAAAATTCACTTACCACTTTCAGAAAATACCGGATTAGTTAACAAATAGTTCAACACTTTCGGATGTTTCTCGAACGGACACTGAAATAGACAAAGGGTCAATTGAGCGATGCAAAATATAGGACTGAATAATTTCACATCGTTACACCATATTTCGTATTTATGCAACTGCTTACCGAAACTTGTTGCCAAGTAATGAATTCTGTGACTTGTTTTGCTAGCTGCCAGAACTTTTCAAAATTAATGTGACCATTCGGCAACCTAAAAATAAAGGCAAGTACAATTTAAACAATTGTGATGGAGAAATTGCACAGCAGTACCAAACAACGCTGTTCACCTACAAATACGGACGAGTCTTTAAAAATTTTTTTTTAATGGTTTCTTAATTTGCATTTTCTTTAGAACATCGTCTGCGCAAATTGTGAGTGAACATTAAGTGAAAGTAACTAGATATTTCCAGTATATGTATCCTACAGTCTGTAAATATACTTACTTATTTGCACATCCTTCATTTAGAAAATACAAATCTTTTACCAGAAGGCTGAAAAATGGAATGACAATCTGAAATAGCAAAAGAAATATCAAATTAAGATATTGGTCAAATAATAATAATAAGCTATATATATAATTGTCTAATGACCTAATAAAATACCAGAATCAATATCTTATACTAATATTTTTTGGTGGCGCCACACGCGGCTTTTAACGAGAATATAAAATATTTTGTGTCATGGCATGGATTCGTGATCAACATTGTAATATTGTAGTTTACTCGCAAATGAGACAGCACATTTGTCACTAGTAGTATTTACATCAAGCTTAAAAATCCTAAATTAACCCTAGGTAGGTTACAGGGAAATAAAATATACCTTCTCCCTGTCATCAACTGCTCCTTGCATGCGCCACATCGCTGCTTTCAACGTCGACCGATAACTTGTAAAATTGGATGTTGGATCCATCTGGTGCTCAAGAATATCAAACTTGGCAGTGTTAACTTTCGACCACTGAAATAAAATGCACAAAAAAATCACGTTGTTAATTATTGACATACATTTATATTTTTTTACCAATCAACTGTAGTCAACCACACTACAGGCGTTCTGTACCCTCATGGTGCTTAGGCACTAATTGTTAAGTTCATTAACCACCACATGCAAAATCCCGCAAATGTACTGGGTACTGCTATTCATCATTCATTCATATACATATTGCTTTTACAGCAATATTTAAAAAAAAGTATAATGATGAGTTTATTACCGTTTTCTTTAACCTCGACACAGGACTCATGTTCATCCCTGCTATTATGGCCATCAGTGAATTGAAATTCCCAAGGTTAAAACATTCCCTCGCTGCTTCAATGAAATATTCTATGACCTTTGCTCTGTGCTTTTTCTTGAGGTGCTGCAGTTCGGATAAAAAATTTACAAACATTATACACTGCAGAAAGTTTTAAAGTTCAGCGAAAATATATAAAATAAAAACACAGGAACAATTAAAAAAATATATTAATATCCAACTCACCATGCAAACTTCAGTGGCTACGAAATAGCTAAGCCTGTTAAACCACTGCACATAAGATTCTAGATTTTTGGTTTTCTTCAGATCTCTGAATGACGTCTTGAATACAAAATAAAAGGATTTCAATTAATATTAGCCAACAAAACATTAGGATAGCATATATAAAATTTAAGCATTAATAAAATGTCGCCAATTTAATCGTCGCTTTGACAGACTCACTACCTCAATATGTGGGTTCTCCTTTGCAAACGCTTGAACGAATTCTTCTGGTCCGATATTGCCTAATCTTTCCAATTCAATATGAGTCAATTGTTGTGCCAGTAAATTTGGGCTATGACAAACTTCAGTGATGTCCGTCTGCAAGAAATATTTAAATTACATTTATTTTTTTAAATCGCTGGATTTCTCATTGTCATCAATTTGAATATTGAATAGTTGAAACTCACCACTGATACTGTGTTGATCAGCCTGTCCGCAGCTGCTGTGTTCACGGTGCTTAAGAATTCTTCGTATTTTTCAAGCTTGTTTAGCTAACAAAATGCAGAAGTAGTTAACAAATTAGAATTATTAAACGAGGAAATTATTAGGAGAAAATAATTCAAATATCAATACATTAACTATTTAGATTTACGTTTATCTTGAACTTTATTGGAAGCTAAATACAATCACAGGTATCAACATTTCAGCTAATTCAGTAAATATGTCTTACCTTGTGCAGAAGGTTTTGAACCATTTGCGCAACTTCCTTCCTAAGTCGATTGTCAATTTGAATACACCTTTGCGTGATTTTTTTCAAGTGTTTCATCATCCTTTCATCACGAAAGTCGTACGGGAATGTTTCTGTCCATTCACTAAAGGAAAGAAAATGATTTAGAGGGAATTAAAAAAATTGGTTTGAACAAGTGACAATAATATATATAAACATCACGCAAACACAATATTATTGGTACACATTTTACCTTAACAATTGCACCAAATTCGGACAAAAGTTTCCCAGCTTGTCCTATAAAAATAAACGTTCAAACAGAGACATTATCAATCTGAAATTATTGCTAATTTTGATTAAAAAAAATTTATTGATTTTCAAAAACGTTTGGGAAAAGCATAACAGCATTTTGGTTCTACTCTGTATTTTGTTAACAAATTAAAGATTTTCTTTTTTTAAATTGTTTAAATATTCAATTTTCGCTTTGGGTTACTAACACAATAGAAGCCAAATATCAAATAACGTACCTTATTAATATGATCCTGCAAAAAATTTTGTTGCATGATGCAAATGTGGTTTATTCTTTGTAGAAGTTCGTGCGGTTTAATGAATAGCCGCGAACTGAGCAGGAAAGCGAAAAGATAAGTCCTCTGTGTGGAAGAAAAAAAGAACATAAATAAATATCCACCCACAAGTTTATGAATGAATAACCATTATTATTTCATGAAATTTATATGAAAATCTGTACCAGCACAACAAAATCTTCAGATAATTAAAAAAAATTGCGTTAAAACCAGTACCAATTTGGGCTGCCAGTTTTCAGTTTAAATATGAGGCACTAAAAGCAACCCCTAGTGCATACCCGCATAGCACAGTATTACTCGGTTGGTGCTGCCGACTGACGGCCAATAACAGAACTAGCCCCATATACAATGATTTCAATTTATTTTCTTAAAACTAATTAAATTATTTTTTTAAACGTATACTCATTTTCCTGAAACTTATTAATTAATTTCTTGAAACTTTTTTAATTATTTTCCTGAAACTTATTAATTAATTTCTTGAAATTGTTTATGAATATTTTTGAAAAAATGGTTTCCTTACATCTGGATAATAGTCTGCTGTGGGCACTAAATGCCGCACCAACGAGTCTAAGGAACCGGATACCAAGTTTCCATCACGGAAAGACAATGCCTGAAAATACAAAGAATTTCACACAATTATTTTTCTGAAGAATAACCATGCACACGCAAGACGATATTTCTCAATTAATTAACAAACAGTAGCATCCTTATCGCATTGACAGATAATGACGTGCCGGTATTATTGCGAACTAGTTAATGAACAAAGTTCAACAACCTTCGCAATATTTGCATTTTATATTTGCTGTGAAATGCATCGCCAAAAAGTATTTTTTTTTATGAATCGTTGGTTTGCCTTGCTGCGTAAAATCTGAATTCCGGTCATATAATATTCCATAATTACAGTCCATAATTCCTGATTTGCAGTAAGAAATGGACAACACTTAGAGAAACGACTAGACAGCCGATGCTTCGACAGTGGGTTAAATGCGAATGCCCTCGGCACAACCTACCACCTCACCTTTTTTCATATTTACTTTTATCGCAGTAGCAAATGTACAGTAATGACAGTGATTAGTGCCCACGAAAGAGTCTGACCAACGATCGTGGCATATAGCAGCGGGCGGTAAAAGCAAAGAACTATAATAACTGGAAATCTGAAACCATTCACAGGACGCTGGCAACCAAGATCAAATTGACCAATCATCGGAATCAAACCACATGCCGTATCAAAATGCACATGCAGAGCAACGAATTGATTCCAGCCCCGCGGGGCACGACCTCTGTTATGATCTCGGACACCAAAGATGGTAAGTTGGTACTCCGTCTATTCTAGCCGTGCATCTCCTTGGCGATGGCCGTTATTTAATGCCGCCGACACTGATAGCGTAAGTGGCGCTAAGTGGCGCGCCTCGTCATTTGACCCGTTGTTCGGCCAGCCTTAAACAAACACCTAGTCAAGTGTCCTGACAACATTGCTTGGGTTCTTCTGGAAGCGCGTCCTGTAACATTTATTTCGACGACACAAGCACATGTGTACTTCAGCACGTTCGGCATTAGTTTGATGTGTTGCATATATCTAAAAAACCTGTTATCTCACGATAAAAGACAATGGAAAAAAAAGCAAATAATTGGCTCTGAAGCACCATGAAACACGCGCTCAAGACTTACACTGCAAAAAGAAGTGTCTTAATTTTCATGTATGTTTTCGCTTAAATCAAAAAAGTATTTTTCTATATATTCTACTCGTAGAAACAAGTATAAGCGAATTTCAAAGAAGCCATTACAATCTTATAATGTTGAGTACGGTTGAGAAACATACACTAGCGCACAAAAGCATTTACCCACACATCCTTATTGTCTTAAATTTCGAAAGAGGTCAATCAATAAAACACTATATGTTTTAATAACCATTCCTAGGTTGCAAGTTTAGACACTAGGGTAGCGTCTTGGTGTAGCGTTTAGAATCATTTGTCTAGAAAAGCAGAAATAATTTCCCCCATCACTGTAAGTCTCTGCACTACAGACGTTTCTGTATCCCTCTTGGTGCAGGGGCACATTTTCACCAGTACCCCGGGATCGAAATTATCGAGAGCCCGCGCCGGGAATCGAACTCGGAACCGCCGAGCCACAGTCAGTCGGTAATTGTCGAGTCGAGTCGAAAGTGAGGAAACACCTTTGAGCGCTAGTGTGCATTACATTAACGGTTAACAGCGGATTTCCGCTTATCCTTACGTGATTTCCGTCCACATTGAGACTGTCCACATCATCATGGCTGCCGTTGCAAAGGATGTCATGTCCATTGAAGTTGCCGGACATGTTTAGTTTGTTGCTTTTTGGTGTTTGAGGCAAACTCTGATTTTGTGAGAAAGAAGACATACAAATTATTTTAATCGACCAATTCCTATCAAATGCACAACATGAAATCTGTCACAATTGCGCTGGATTATAAATAAGCCAAAACTTCAATTTGTTGCCAAAGGGTCCGTTTAGATAGTTCAACCGCATCTTTAAACAGAATGATTAGTTTAGATAGGCAGTTGAAACTACAACTCCAATGTATGCGAGAAAGAAGTTAATGTCAATGGCACTTACTATTTCATTTTCTTTAGGCGTTTGTTCCAGTGCCAGCGTTCCGAAAATTGTTGGCTGCAATAAGAAAATAACAATTCATTAGTTAGCTTGACTTCTGAATAACGTAATAAATCGTTCGAATCACAAATAATGCATAACACAAGGCAAATTATTTGGCAAACATATAAGCAATTTTCAAAACTGTATGATAACGACTCAGAAAAATGTCATGGACGATATTTGAGGAATAAATGATTTCGCTATCCAGCGCTGTCTTGATACTCCATCACATGTGTAGTACCTTTATTACCTAGTGGCGCTCCAATGCGCTATAATGATAACTTAAATCATTAATTGAGGTAGTCCAATGAGGACGACCAAATACACATGGGCGGCTAGATGTAGACTGATTTCATTTATAAAACTAGTATTTCCTGACCATCTTGATGCGTTGGATCACGCAGGATAAATTCTTGATTGAAATTTGGGGTAACGAGAGGGCGTAGCTACTACGTGATAGGGAAATGGTTCTTGTGGGTCGAATATCTTGATGGAACTCCTTCGTTTAGATGAATTTAAATGCGAGCGCAAATGGCGATATCCGATAAAGGCATGTTGACACGCGCCCTACTATTTACAACTGGAATAAGTTGTTTATCGACAGGTGTATAAATAAGGAAGATGTGTTTTGGACGCACAAAGATTTTGTATGTATCGTTTAGAACTCTCAGCCCTAAGTTCATAGTCGAAGTTTATTTGTACATTTATAACAATAAAGTCGCATGTTGTAAAAGTAGGATAGAGAAAACCTTAGGTTCTCACCTCTCGATTGTCCATGACGACAATTAGTAAGAATATTGTCTAACATTTTAAAGCTGGATACACTAGTGTGCTGGTCGGAAATATAATGGTATGAATAATTTTGTGATATTAAAATTCGAACTAAGAGTCACTATACTAGTGACTATTTAGATGCATTGAAATAGAATGCACAAAAAGCGTTTCGAAGCCAGGGCATTACTGCACATGAAAAACATTTTGTGCCCGGTTTCTCGATGCGCATTTATTAATGGAATTTCTAATAAATGGCTACAATCATGCATCAATCCTTTAGCTTCTGAACTTTAGAGCTCAAGCTTCGCTCTACCTACATGCAGTTCTGGTTTCGCTCTGCGAAAAATGTAAATGTTATATCTATTCATTTCATCAATGCCAAAGTTCTTAGTCTACGATTTCATCGCGATCGTATAGAGAAATATGCGAAACTTATCCCATCAATGTACTTCCGAAAATGCGAGCGCAATCTTTTAGTGTCTCAGGATTTTCAAAAGTATAGCAAAGTCAAGTGTAGAAAGTGTTCATTGAAGCGGTTAAGGATATTCCTTTGCGACATTTCGACTTTGATGCAATCTACAGTATGCGGCAAACTTAATGGATTAAATCAGACTCTTTTTTTCTTTCTTTCTGGAAATGATCGCCCGCATAGACCAACATCACTTAACTCGATTAAATTGGCTCCCACTTTATCTAATAAAAGTGAATGTCTGCCAGCGTCCCCGATTGAAAAGCTTCCTTTATAAGCTAGACTCTATAAAAATGTCTCGGGTATTTTTGCTTTCTATGCATGTACGAAGCCTCTGCAGTCAAATCCACGGAGTATGCGAGAATACGCAGTTGCTATATTCATGAAAAAGCCTCACCAGATGAAATTTCTTTTCATTTGATTTCCAGGAAATAAATCAAAATGCATCAAAATGCACCAATCATCTTTAGAGTTCATATGAGATATCAAAAATGCATTTCAGCGGATAGATCCGCAAAACATGTCATCTGGTGCAGTCGAATTGTACGCGTGGAGTGGATCTACTGATGGAACTATGGGTGAACCGGTACACAGGTGAGCCTGAAGGTGAAACCACGGGAAAATATGGAAGATCAGCTTGCTACATGTTTAAAGCCAATTCTTTACAAACCAAATATTTTATCTTACGTTAATAATAAGAACTATCAGAAATTAATTTATTTGAAACAATATATCTTTCAACAATTTTTAAACATGTTGAAAGATATATTGTTTCACTAAATCAATATTGTTCAAAGAATCAAAGTGATTTTTATTTGGAAGTGACTCTTTCATTCGGATATTTGATTGCATTCTAGACTTTAAATATATATAGAATCATTTTGCACGCTTTACAGTCTCTCGTGTGCTTCGGTATATACAGAGTACAATGTACCTGGACGTTCAAGAATTATTTATAAAAGCAAAACAATAAAGAGAAATTCAAAATCCATGTACATAAACATGAACACTCTAGTATATAATAAGATGTAAGGGGGAAAATTGCTTGGACTGCAATTAAAAATCGGCAACGAGATCGTCAATAAACCTAAGTTTACGACAGATCTTCAAGAATACATGAAGCCTTTGAAGATTTGTGAAACACGCGACAAAACACGAAAATGACGATCTTGTTGCCGATTTTTAATTGCAGTCCAAGCAATTTTTCCCCTTACATCTTATTATTCCTTATATCGGTATCATTATCTACTATTTTTGAACTCTAGCATATTTTTAAAGATTTTGATGTTTCTTATGTCTAGCTTGTGATGTCAAGATATAATCAAATTGATCCAGGAAGAAAGTAGACGAACTACCTGATTCGTACAAATAATGCAAAACGTTTGAAAGATATTGCATGGGTACATCTGCTGGAAGAAATATTAGATAACATCATCTTTCTCCATCCGCACTTTCTCAAAATATGTAATCCAACTACGAGTACACGTCGGTATGTTTGCCAAGGCACAGCTATCACAGTCACCATTCCTTATTACAATAACAAAAGGCTCTTCCCCATTTTGAAAAAATCTGTGTTTTTCATCTTGCCTCGTTTAATAATAAAACCCTTGTCGGGAGCAGCCTGCCATAAACGCTCTCGGTTTCATTTTTTTCTTCTTCTATTCCATTCATTCGACGGACGACGTGGAGTCTGCTCCATCTCATCATCTCATTTTATTCCGTGTAGGCCTTTGCACCAGCAGCAGGGGTAGGCCATATCGTAAAATAGGGGACATGGTATTATTCCAATGGCGACCCCATGTGTGTGTGTGTGTATGTGTGTGTATAATGATGGAACTGCGTGTAAACTGGCAAACCAGATTTTGCCTATTGCCGTCACGTACGATTTTAATGATCACTTTAGAAGATATAGCGACACTTTTTTTTTCTTTTCTTTTTGACGTAACAAAAAAAAACACCCCCACAGGCTTTTTTCCTACACCGTTTTTGATATCTTTCGTGACTCTTATCGACGAAGCAGAGTGTAAGCAGACCCAAAATCTTTCGGAGGAACTTTTTTCTTCTCATCTACCGCCTGTTGTTGACTGAACCAGTTAAGCCTTTCTCAAGAAAGACGCTATATCTTCCTGAGACCCTGGCTCCGCGTTCCCTCAACGTGGACATCAGTACTGATGATGATCTCAAGTCTGAAGTCTCAACAAATGTTGAACACACACAACTTCAATCATTGTGAGGTCGATTGAAAATCAAGGTTGGGTGGCGAAATAAATTTATATTTCTTTGCATGTTCATTCTTCAAAACATCTTTGGGGGGGGGGAAACACATACAAGATTCGACTTCGATGGCGTCGCCAGCGCAAACGAGCCCTTTGAGCATATGTGTAGAAATGTAATTATATTTATAAAAAAAACAACAAAAACTTGTCGCCACCTCAGGGGGAATAAACAGGCCTGTTACCGCACAAAACTCCTTTTAAAAGAAATAGTGGCAAATGTAATTATGCGACGCGTGCCAACTTGGTAACCGTGTTAAATGCAACAAGATCGATATAACGACCTGGCGCTTTCGCATGACTCATGGTTCTTTTGGATTAAGCTCCTGGAGCCTGGAGGCGGGGAGCGCGGGTGAGGTTGGTCATGCACTGGGGGTGGGATGAGTGTGCTGGTGAGAAGGGGGAAGGGGGGGGGGGAATACGAAAAAGCAGCGTTATTAGCCCCCGAGAGATCGGCCTAGACTTAATGAGCGCGAGAGAGGCGAGCGAATGGGTGAATCCTATACATAGAACATAATGGATATGAAAACTATACATGTACGCTGGGGTAAAGCAAGCTACAGCGCAAAAATAATTGACGCGATTAGATGAGGTATAGCCAATGCGCGTATCGAACAATAACATCATCGTGCCTTTTTCGCTCTGTTTCATTGCGCCACTGGGCGCAACGCATTCACAGCCGACGTGACGCTGGACGCGCCATCTGGTGGTGATATATTATTTGGCGATCGTTATATAGCCGGGGATCGGCTTAATGAAGCAGATTTGGTCATTAACGTGACGCCGGGGTGCACCAAGCACATTGAGCATTCATTGCTCGAATGTTGTTCATCTCCCTATATCAATATCTTCCTGAGAGCCCCACCCAGTGTGAACGTACGCGGTGACAGAGAAAAAAACATATCATGATTTTTATCATGAAACCGAAATGGATGAATCAGAGGATGGCATTTCGACAGAGATTGAGGTAATAAAGTGGATTAATCGGTGGGTGCATCTTTGTTTCTACTGCGAGATTCGAAGAACAGCGGGATCATTTATTTAGTCGTTTCTCCTCCCCCATCGGTCTCAGGAAAATAAATACATCATACATGTTAAGTGTATTTATGTGTACAGTAATTCCGGGGTGTTTGGACTACACAAAGGCGCCCATGCAGTAATTCCCGTGTGCGTCAGCTGCGTTAAAACACTTCGTCTCTACGAGACTTTGGATTCATGAATCCGCTGGTCCGATCGATCCAGGACATGGCACGGCTCAGCCTGTATAATATATGAATGTATCTCTATAAATCAATTTTTATGGTTTGTATAATGTGCGTGATTGCTTATATAGCTTGATAATAAATAAATCATTTAAGCATGGATGCATGCCAATTTTGCAATGCCGATGATTGAGTAATATGCGGATTGGATTGATTTTTTCCTCAATTAAAAATAAATGAGTTAGTTATCTCAGGTAGACATGTTTTACGTATAGCAGCCAATTAGCAACATTTGGAAATAAGTCATTTGTTCGTTCGATCTCCGAGATGCTGGTCCGGTGTTGGACTCTTAGTGCCCCCCGCAGGACAATCGTACGGTGATTTAATTAAAATTTTGTATTCCTAATGCGATCTCAGCTGCGCAGTATATCCCAAGAGTACGACCATGTCAGGTCGGCCAGTAAACTCCGAGCACGACCAAGTAAGTCTGTGTATGCAAAAAGTAAGCAAAGGACGAGAGAACAACCGCAGCGTCTCTGGCAAAAAGCAGGCGCCACCAATGCAATCCTTCTATGTTTAACTGTGGTACATGAAGTACGCGTATATAACTGGTCTAATGACACTCATCTGGTAAACAACAAGGAATAGGCGTCGCTGGAATTTTGTAATTTAAATCTTGACTTCCGGTGGTAATTTTAAACTTGTCAGATTGTGTGCGCGTACACGCGCGCGCTGCTGCTGCTGTTGCCACGCCTTCTCGTGCAAGTGCCAAACGCGTCTCAAGAAGTTTTAGTTACCATGTACAGGGTGCCACGAATTTATTTGACCGATTACCGAAGACTGATTACGCGTGTTT
>JAQGBY010004104.1:0-17429 GCA_034698785.1 Mycogona germanica | reverse complement strand
AAATTTAAACAATTAATATTTCATTTCATTGGTGGTTACTGTAAACCCAGGCAAAGCCGGGCACCCTTCTTGTATAAGATATAACTATAAACTCGAAGCTTAATTCACGAGACATCTCAATGCAGTACATCGCAACTAAAATAACATCGCGCACAATGGACTGCTGAGCTGATTAAAAGTCTAGGAGATTATTTTTATGTTGCTTCGAACGTCTTCCAGTCATACGAGTTGAAGCCTCGCTCCATCTACTGTACACGGTGCAAATATCCATCTGAGAACCTTGTTAAATACAGGACACATGCTGCCTCATTTGAAGGTGCTTCTATCAACAACAATTCAATTAAAAATATTTTTAAAGAAATGTGAGTTTCACTTTGGAGTTCGCAAATGGAACGACATGTCGAAAAATAGACAATCATGCGGCGCTTCGAGCGTCAAATCCCCGATGATCCCCGCTAAGGTATTAAATGAAAAAATATTAACCCGTACACACGATTAGATACAATCCAGCTTAACTGAAACTCACCATGTCATATTGATTAGCAACCACTTTTTAAATGACAAACCTTTTTTTACACTATTCCAATTAATTGCGTCTCAGGAGGATACAGTGGCGCTCTCTAGAGATAAAAGAGCAGACATCAGAGAATCATTAATGCGATCCCGTAGCGGAGGCATCAACGGGTAAAAGAACAATTTTTCTTGTAAAATCAGATGCGCTTGAAGAGGCGGTGCAGCAAGAAAAAAAAGTGTTAATTGAGCGCCAAATGAAGTGGGAGTGTGTTCATCCACATATCAAGAGTGCCGAGACAAAAGACGTTCGCTGGGTGAAAGAGAAAAACGACAAACAAGAGGGCTTATCTCTCTGCATGCTCAGACTGGTAACGAATAGATGAGGCGAATCTCGGGTCCACATATGCTCATGGGTCGGACTGGATTTTAGTCTCGGGTTCACCTCTCCCAAAACATACATGAAAATCCAACGGAGGAAATTTAAACTGTAGACGAATATGAACTTTGCAATAAACTTATCTTATGCATACATATTCTTGTAACATGTAATACATTTTAAAAGATACATCAACAAACTACTAAATAAACTTTAATTCGAGTTTTACCCAAAAAAATATTAGTATCATAGTTATGAGTTACCCTTTGAACTTAGGCGTTAGTCTACAGAGTAGACGCCATATTAAACAACCGTGGTGCGTCAAAGTAATTGGACTCTAGTCCCGTCACGGGACTCTAGTATTACGTATCTTTGGGTCGGCCATCTCTCGTAAATTATGATAGAGCATGCGGGTCGTCACCCGCAGACCCGCCCAACTGCAAATACATGTTCCGTACAGTAGTCGATGATGGCTCCATGGGTTACCTCGTTTTCAAGTAAATGGGGCCTGAAGGCGCGCCTAATCAACTCATGAGTATCCCCTTCACCAAACGCCACCGCCTATATATAATTTTTTTTGTATTAACAGGTGAACGAAGAAAAGAAGATTAATTGACGACACCCTCATGAATTTTATAAATTGCAAATTTACCCGTGTCTAGCGGGGAAGGGAAACACCTGGCCACCCTTCACGGGCACGGCGAATGGATGATAGAGCGATGATGGTTGCTGATTCGGGTGGAAGGGGATTGGTTAGGAGAAATAAGGGGAAATTTCTCGATTCACCTGTGCCGAAATAGCAGCGAAACATCGCCAACAACTGCTCTGTCATGTTGATTGAAATCGCTCAGCTACCTGAAATTACGGGAATGATTGGAAAGGTAGAAGTTGCATGTAGCCATTTACAGATTAAACTAAAAATTATCTGATATTCATTCCCGTTCTTGGTGACAATTTTATGGATCCCAATGCATGGGATGTTTTTTAGTTGTACAATCGCAAACACCAGGTGGAGCGCAGAGTTTCAGTAGAGTCGCATTAGAGCAGGTAAAGCAATTGCACTACATGCGCCCTTAAAAAATTAAAATGAGAAATGTTTCATAGTCCCCGAACGGCATTTTCTCCCATAAGATTACAATGCCAACTGACGTGATTTCAACATGATTTGAACCGCACAACACAGGTGCAAACAGAAGGTGTCAGAAATGTGTTCGGGTTCTGTAAGTTTGACCCGACCCCGAGCCACGTCCGACAGCGATTTCTGTTCCAACCGTGGTGATGGTGTTGGCCCCACCCGGACAACGCCTGTACTTTGTCGTTATACCCACACTTGTGACAGGCGACTAGATACCCCCGAGGGGGCATTTCGTCGTCCACTCACATTTGTCCGCCAGGTGAATCCTCCGGAGAGACCGGAGTCCAAATAAATCGAACACCACTTGGACAGACGATAAAAAAGTTCTGTTGCAACACCAACGGCTCAACATTTTCAGAAAAGATCGTTTAAGGATCGCCTTCAAGAGGCAGTTCTCGCGAGGATCTTTATGTAGAAAGTCAGACGCATCATCGATCTTCCGGCATTGGCGCATATGCAAGGAGCTGTCAAGACGCCGCCCCGCCGGTCCTCATCTCCATGGTCATGTGCATACACGTGGCTATAAGTATAGCGAGTGGAAAGACGCTCCGCCGCAGCAACCCCGGCGGACATCCAGTCAACTAAACCACGACTGCAATTTCTGAGGAAAGCAATACGTGAAACAATACCCAAAACAATATCGGAGTTGAATTTTGAAACGAAATTAATTTTAATTTGGACGATTTTCATTTTTGAAAAAGTTAAAGAAATCGTACCAAAATACCGCAAATAACCCAAATCCAGAAGATGAAACAATCGTAATCGCTCAAGACAACATACAGAGTCTGTACATGTATTTGTCGACTTTGTCTTGTTCTCCTCGTGAGTACACATATATATATATATTTATTTTTAATTCACTGATGTGTAAACCACAACAAGAGTTTTTGTACCCCTCTTGGTGCTTAGGCACTATGTGAGGTGCACATTTTCACCATTACCCCAGGATAGAAAAATCGATAACCCACGCCGGGAATCGAACCCGGGACCACCGAACCAACTGCGCTACGACGAGCCGTACTTCAAGATGATGCGACCCCGATCTACGGTTTACGCTCATCGACACTCGAAAATCAAGACTTGATCTTGATACAGAACATTTGAGACCAGAACAAGTGTCGTCTCGTCTTGAGCGACATATCGTCAACAAGACCAAATTTATTTTCTTATCTTAGAGACGAAAAGCAATCACCCCCCACCCCTTTTCCTGAATAGAATTGAATGTGTGGAGGGTGAGCAACAACAAAAAAAAGTGTCTGCCACAAAACGGAGTGATTGTAAAACGGTCTCAGTCGGGGGAAGTGAGCGACAAGACGTGGATTGTATACCGAGAGTTCCAGTTTCCGCTCTCCGACTACGGATGCACCTCTGGATCCACCAGATCCGATGCAGTCGTTTTTCATGTGTGTGTTCTTGCCTGTGTGCCAGCGTTACGGTTCGCCCCCATCCATCATCGGATGGGTGAGCTCTGGAGCGCCTATCTCCCAACACTATGTACAGACACAAAGAGCGCGACGGCAGCGCCGCCCCTTAAATTTAAACGCCAACAGATGGAGGTGCATACGAAGTGCGCCGCGAACACCCAACGCACATTGTGGCACACGCCATTTTGGGTGCTACTCTGCAGGAATGTTTTAACCCTTACAGATCGATAAAAACAGTCGCTATATACTCTATACATGCATCAAATAGAAGGTGATATTAAACAGCGATGGGCACATGGCGCCTGACTTTTATTTTAAACAAGAAGGTCACCCGGCCTTGCCTGGGTTTACAGTAACCACCAATGCAATAAAAAATTAATTGTTTAAATTTACCGGCTATTTTATGTTTACACGATAACACACGATAAACGCAAACGCAAAATAACAGTTAAAATTGTTAAATTGAAAAAGAATCATTAAAAAATATCTATTTGATTATTTTATGGTTGTTACTATTGTTATTTTATTTTTATATTGAGATTATTCCGGTAATCATATGTGATATATGGTGTGCTTGGTTGGAACTGTTATCTGGTTTGCTTGGTTGGAACTGTTATCTGGTTTACTTGGTTGTCTTGTGAAATCGACGACGTCATGATTTTGATGTGGAGACGCCATTTTTTAAGTTTGAAGCGCAAGGGAGATTATCCAAAATTTGGTAACGATTGTTTTATTATGTAATATTGAAAATTGAGATCTGAAATTCCGTCGCTAGCGAATTGCGGTGGTCTACTAAGGGTATTTTACATTTTATGCTATTTTATTGAGCCATTAAACTCCGAACTCCGAATATATATATATATAACCGAATAGAACTCCGAAGTGTCTACAGTAATTTGAGATTAACTGCAAAATTCGAGCATCGATCCCCAAAAGGTTTGAACATGAACACTCAGTTTGAACTTTTCATACCGCTGACAACCACAAACTATGGTAATGTTGAATGTGGTTGCTTAACCCACTCTTGGTTAACCGATTCCGCTGAGAATATACCGTTCAAACGGAACGCATGTTCCCTGCGGTTCCGACAGACAGACTGCCAATTCCAGTTTCATGACATTCCAGATCTACCGATTGTCTACTACGATGCCAGTTTTACACGTAAAGTAGATTTTCGAAGTCAATTCGGAAATGACGGAAGTGTAGCATTCCTATTTTGTTGTACAAGTACAACGGAAACCAGGTTACTTTATCGAGTTCATTTATTCATGGTCAGGAATTCTTTTTATATACGTATCAGTTCAGAACTTCATTTTCTTAAGAAGTAATCTTAAAGAGTTAAGGGCTGGCAAGACGTGAGCCTCTGAATCAATTAAGTCGTCTTGAATTGTTGGTGATCGAATCTCAACCCGATGGGCTTTAGCGTTCGGATGTAAAGGTGGTATCGTTTCGAAGACTTTTCATTTCTGTCTCACTTTAGTCGCCTTGCGAATCGCCTGCACAATACAAGACGATATTGCTTTTGTCGTTTTTGCTGGTCGCGCCTCTCTGGGGGGAGGAGGGAAGATCCCGTTAAACGCGTATCGATTACGACTACACTGTATATTTGATTTTTTTCTTCGTGAAAACCGTCCACAGTACAGTATATTCACCTACCATTCTAACTAACCACACTAGCACAGTCGAAGAACCCTCTGGAGACATGTTTCGTGTTGTCCTTGTGGATCCATGCTTGTTTTTCTACCGTCTCGCGCATGTTAAGACGAGATGAGATAATTCTTATAATGTTGGGTCTAGTGAATGTATGGCGGTGATGGGTTTGAACCCGACTCGGTTCAATGCCGATTTATGATTATTTAAATTTGGCCTGGTAAAAAAAATCCTGGAGCCGTCTTCCACCATATGTACCCGCAAGCAGCCAGGGCGGGGGTCGAAGGACCAGTTGGTTCAGATTTTGGTGCTCTATTAAAACAGGCTCAGGATCTGAGACTCTGTATTGGCAAACTCCTGGAGTGTCGAAGCGACAATATATTTCCTTAACCATTTTAGTATGGCCCAATCTCCATCACCTAGTAGAAGCGAAGCTCACAATTTCCCCAATGTTAACAGTCTCCCATCAGAATACCAGCCAAGAACCTAATATTGGTCGTTTTTCTACTATCTTCCAATGACTCCCGTCCCAATATTGACAGCAAATGTCTGTGACACTGTCCGTTCGACCAAGTCTACAGCCAACAAATCTAGCAGCCCTTCTTTGGACCATTTCAATTCCACCAATGAGCCCCGCATGATGAGAATCCCAGACATGTTCTGTACGAGGCATAAAATAGAGAGTGGCAAGTACATAGACGGGGACGTAATTATCTCTCTTCACCCACGCCTCGACCGTAATGTCATCTAAAACATATTGACGAGTTTTTGCATACACCTACCAATCTCCATCGTTACACCGACGCAACGCAATTAGGCGAAACATCAGTGGCGCCCCGTCGAATGTGCTGGGGTGACATTCTGGCAGTGTCAATAATGCAAGAGCGGTACAATCATTCCCCCCGACACCCCCACTCTCGCCTATTTCTTTATCTCTGTCAATCACACTTCGTGAAACAGTGTTTCGCTACCTGTATGCTCGCACGCGTGCTATTTTCTATCCGGCATGGTCAATCAAATAAATTTCGGGACGCACCCATTACGTATTATTCCGTAATGCTTGGTGTACAAGTTGCAGTGAAGTTGTATTTCTCCAAAAATGTTAAAATTAAAGAACTCTCCAATCTATTTTCTATTTGAAAAATTAAGATCACCAATATTAACACATCACTTACCCACAATGTGTGACACAACTCTACGTTGAATAAATTCAAAAATGTTGACAAATTTCATAATTATCGATGAATTTCATAAATGAAAAGAAATATGTAAGCAGAATGAAAATATTTGTTAATTTAAAACATTAAGGACTATATTGAAATCACAAAATTTAAGAATAATTTCCATTTAAGATTTTCTTAAATACAATTCCATATATTTTTTAATTTAACTTAATCATTAGCGGCGGACTGTGGCTCGGCGGTCCCGGGTTCGATTCCCAGGGCGGGCAATCGGAAAAAAATTCGATTCCGGGGTACTGTAGTAATTAAAAATAAAAAACATTTTAGACATTCCTATTCTCCAAACATTTAAAACCACCAACCTCTCGATCGTCAAAAAAATTTGCCAAGAGCTTGTTCTCAAACCGTGACTGATGTTCAACTCAAAGCATTTGCCGTTGAAACTTTAATGTGCTCTCTAATGAGGTTTCAAAACCTCAATCTTGAAGTCTAATATTTAATCGAGCTATGAACCAGTTGATTTGCGATCATTGGCCATCCAGTTTGTGATCCACTGCAACAATAATGGTAAACGAATAGTAGCCATGACGGCGGTGTCTGTCGCTATTCCCAAAAAGATGTGTATCGCCAAAATGAAACTAGCGTTGTAGTCCTAGTCGAAGACTGCGATAACGACACGGCTAATGGCAAATTTGTGAACAGAATCGATTTTCTGTTGTGCCAATGTCGAGAGAGACTCTGTAGACTTGGATGGAAAAGCAACGAATTAAATTAGAGGGCGTAACATTTGTCCTCCGTTGTTCGGCAAAGTTCACACAACCCATCTAACTTGTTTATCGAAATTGATAACGGAATCACCATATGGTGGCCTTTTCGTATCATTTTGGATCATCTATTCCGTCTCCCCACGACGATGTCATACGTTTATTTTGTTTTCTATTAAATTGGCTGTTGTGTGTACGAGCGCTTTGCGAGCGAATTGATAAATGAATTGGAAAAAGTTTACGTTCAAAATATATGAGTTGATTGATTGACTGCAATCAGGGCCGGATTAAAGGTAGCTGAGGCAGGTTTTTTAGTAGATATTCAAATTTGCCGCGCATAGGTGGTGCTGCATATCAGCTTAATTGTATATCCCTTAGATGGTGGATTGAGAAAATTCGTCTACTCAACCATCGAGAGCATCAAAAATGGTGTTTACTCAGGCAGATCGCAGATCGCAAAAAATACGGTGCAATAGGATTCCTCAAAGATTTTTCAGAGAAGGGCTGGAGGCAGTCACACTGGCCTTTCGAAACCTTGTAAAAAAAAGATCGACCAAACTGTTCCATCGATCGACAGAAAGGACAAGGGAGACCACGGACAACCGGAAAAGACCGGACTAAGAAAACCGGATCCTGCTGTTCAGAGTATATGTTTATTAAAGGGAATTTGATGGCCATAGGTGAGAAGAATAAGCTGAAATTCACAAGAACGCCCATTCAAAAAATCATGCTGTGCATAATTTATGGTATCATTCTTAGCAAGATGCTTCATGACATTCGAAAATACAATGTGTTCCAATAACTTTGCATCAACAGAGGTAAGGGAAATTGGTCTGTAATTTTTTCCTGGTTTCTATATAGGACAGAGGTTGCCCAATTTCCATGCTTCAGGCAAGATGCCATCATCAAGAGATTCCTGGTACATTTTAGCTAAATAAGGAGGAAATTCTGCAGAGATTTCACGGAGTAAGATTGATACTTCGCCTGGCCACAGTGATTTATTTGGGTTAAGTCATTTTAGCGGGGCCATTATTCCAGCATCACATACTTAAAAGCTCTCCTTATGTTCCTGATCAAATCTAACTAACAGTTTGATAATTTCAGCATTTTCTTTTTCTGGGTTACAAAACCCTCATCCCCTTTGAGCAAAGGAATCCTTTTATTGTTTCTGCGACACCCATTGACCTATTTCCAATATACTTTGGGGGTATCCTTCAGATGTTATGCAAGTTGGTCATATTTAAAGTCATGGAAAAGCAGCAGCTATCAAAAATTCAAACGTGGCAATCACGAAGACACAGTAAATGTTGTTTAAGCCTTCACTTGAAGCTGGCGAACCACACCGAATCGATTAGGGTTCAGTGAAGAATGCTGGTGCGAAAAGCCAATTCGCGCCCCTCCTGAATTATCGTGCCATGGACAGAGAAGGGAGAATGAGTGACACGTCGCCATCGACAGTCGGGACAGAGTCAGCCGATACAATCTAACCCGCGACCGCAACGAGATTGACACGAAAAATGATAAGATGGCGTGCTTGGAAACCCACCACTCGCTCCGGCCCAGCGTCAACCACAAGAGGTGGTGAAGCGACCCCCTCTTTGGCATCAAACATACGCAGGGGGCCCATTAATCAACACGCCATGACGTCACACAAACACTTGCATGGCCAAACACACACAATGATTCAGTACTGTTCACAATTTACGCGTACATATTTAATTTTTTTTACGAACCAATTAAAAACAATAAGAATCCACAGTTATGTTGAGAGTTATGTTGACAGTTATGCTCACACACGACGGATGGTTTCAATCATGCCATATTATAAATCAGGCGATCACAAACAGTCAGAAAACCAAGAGTTAAGCTTTTCTTAAAAAGGTACCGGTACTTTAATCCTCTTTAAGTTAGATAAGCGATAAAATAGAACCAGCTATTTGTTTTCTGAAATTCACGTCAGATTTGTTTTCGAGCTATAGTTAGAATTGCTTAGTTTTGATTAGGCGCATAAACCGAAGGAAACTATTGGTTTGCTTTCTTGTTGAAGACAAAATCAGTGCCAAAGAACATTTGCTGCCCCCTAACAGCTGGCAATCACTACAAAGTGTTAGCAGTGATTTTCCAATTTTAAGGACTTCAAGGCGAATTGTAAATTTTACCGAAAGTGGCGCTTAGTCCGATAAATCCCAATTTAACGCTAAAAAAAAACTGGCAACTATTAACTTTACATCAAATAAACTAGATCACAGATTAGACAGGTATACCGTTTGTGGAGCGGGTGAACCACTTGTCCGTTAATGTACTATGTAGGTGAATGTGGTCGAATTATTATTATATTGGCGGCCGCAATAACAACGCTAATGCATTTTACTTCAGCGGCAATTTTTTTCCTCTGGCTTTGACAAATGAGAGACTATATATCTCATTGGCGCGAACAAAGAACCCGAATAGATCGAGTCAAAGCCCTCGTATAGAAAATGGCAAAAAAAAAGGACAACCCCCTCCACCCGTGCATTGGTTGAGTGGGAGATAGGAAAATAGGTCGTTGTAATATATTTTCTAAACGAGCCCATAAAATAACCACGACCCTCTCACCCACGCATGACGGTGGTTTTTTTTTTTCTAAAAAAAAGCGGGTGTATCCGATATTAAAATATGTCACAGACATAAAGTTAATGTTATGTTATATCACTAATGCAGGCAGTGATACAGCAGATTGATTTTTTGTCGTTAAAATTCCGTGCGAATAATTTTTTTTACGATCGCAAACACGACATATACATAAAAAACACTAGCCCAAAAAAAAATAGAAAATGACCATAATTGGTTTCTCACACACTATTGATAAATTCAATGTCATGTGCACAGGACCCGTATCCTCCTGAGAGCCTTGGGGTGACTTACGAACATACTACTGGGTAAGGTCAAGTTTAAGGTTAAGTGCGAGAAACATTTTTTAATGGTGACTTCTGATGGCATTAATGAAAATTGTAGTAAATTTATGGGTCAAGTAGAATAAATTCGCCTTTGAATCCCAAATTTATGATGTGATAGCCGTCGATGAGACTGTCAATACATTATTTCTGTTGGATGTCCCCAGGGCTCCCATTGGCGAATTAATTGGAATTTTGGTGAACAAAGCGCCACTAGCGTTGGCAATTGATTGCAACCTGACTTAATCTGTCAAATGACAAAATGCGCTGCGCCTATTGATTAAGCACAGCACCCATTAGTAATGTTAGCTATAACGAAACTCGATTATGTGAACTCTATTAATTAGCTAGTAATGGGTGCTTATTATAGTGGATGGGTCTAATAATATCTGCTAAGATCTCAGGAGCGCACAACGAATATATGCGACGTGTGTTCTTAATGTGCAAGGCGAGAACACACGCAATGAGATTTTTATGGCCAACTACTTGCTTGCACATGTAGGAAATTGCAATTTATATTTTGGAATCGATTTACTTGCTCAGTATGCAGTTTAATTAGGAGCTTGTTCGATACCAAACGACGTAGGGAGAAGAAAAAGAAAAAAAATACCCATAAACAAAAAAATACTTCCTGATGTTTATGATTCTTTTTTTATCAATCTTCCGCAGAAACTCTATAGCCTCATTAACCAATCGAATTATCTGCCGTGTATAAATCTATATCGACTTTGTATAAATTTTGGTTTCAGCTCTCTTTTGCGATGATCTCTCTTATTTTCTTTGAAAAATATGAAATGCTCGACAGGATATTAGTTGATCAGCGTGACGTAGGCGTTCAGAATGAAAGGTCTTATATTGGGACCGTGAATGGAATCTTAATTTCTTCCAAAGAGGAGATCATTTTGTCTTTGAAACAGACGAATGCTTTTATGTCGTAAATGAAGCTGTCCTATATTCTACGGATCCGCATTATACCAATTTAATTTTGTTTAGAACGTTATGCTTCACAAATTAAATTATATAGTAGGTTCTAAAAGAGCAATTTTAACATGACCTATTTACCGTCATATACATGGTGTAACTCACAAATCTGATAAATCGATCTAATGAAAAATTGTTATAATCTTCAGAAATCGTACATACAATATGTTGGAGGAGTTGCACCTTCGGAGAGTCGCTGCTCAGTTCAGTTGGAGCTGGGTGGTGTTGCGGGTGCTCGGTGGTCTCCCAGAGTCTAGGAGCCACCGAGCACTGAGTGCACCAGTCACCACAAGGTGGCGACTCTGGTGCTGAGCTGGTTGCCCCAGGCGGGGGTCACAGGCTGACCCGCTGCACAAGCAAGTGCGTAGGTCTTGACTTGCTCTCTCACTTCCATGCTCTCGTGGAGTTCGGTTGCTCCTCTTTGTTCCATCGAGTACTCTCTACCTTTGTATGTGTCATTGCTGGTTCCGGACAATAAAAGTTGGCGCTTTTATCATAGCAATTACGTCTCGTCAGCTGATTAGCTTGAGTTGCGTCAATTTCGGTGTTCTTTCCACCAACTTGGTTCACTCTTCTGGTATTCTCGCGCCATTTGGACAATCCACCCTCGGATTTCATCACAATATTATTAATGACATTTAATATTGCATGAAGCTCTAAACGTTCGAACTTCGTCTTAACTTTACCATCAAGCAGAAACAAATCAAGCAAGTGCTTCACAGTGAAGTTACTTCAAAAGGATGAATACGCAAGGGTTGTCAATAACCTTTGCTATAAAATCTATCTTCACTTTGAATTTTTTTTTAACGCATACAGAGACATGTATGGGTGCACGGCAAAATTCATTTCGTTTTGGAAATTTAACATTCTAGAATAGAAATAGGCGCACGACTGTATTACAATATATTCTTCTCAGCTGTGCACCAAAATATCCTCCTGATGTCTTGTGTCGAAATGGCTCAAAAGGGGATCGTTGCTGAAGATCGTAAATTCTTAACACAGCTCACAAGAAGGCGCCAGCGTCTAATGAAATAATTTAAACTTACACTGCTCAAACCGTTTTTGGCTTAAACCAATCAATTATTGATGATCTTGAAAGTATTAATGATCTTAAAATTATAATCCCGCGCCCGGAATCGAACCCTGGACCTCTGAGCCACAGTCAGTCGCAATACCGATGACTCGTACGTATTGTTGAAAGAAAAACAGTCTAGGCATAGGTCACTTTTGGAGCATCGAAGCGCGATGCACTTACTGAAATATCAAAAATAATGCGACCTGCATCCAATGAATAAGAAATAAAATATAAAAACCTTTCATATCGTTCCTCAGGATTCTTAGAAAATACATAACTTCCAAATACCAATATTGACGAGAACAGAAGACGTCATTAGTAGCGAATATAAATGCGCACGTACATGCGTGTACATGTATATATATACATGTATGTAGTATCAATCTACAATCTATTCATACCGTATAGATTTCTAACAGATTGGAAAATCGCTGTCAAAAGTGCGTTCGTTTCCAAGCCAAACAAATTGAACGTGATTCGCACAAGACATACAGTTTTTCAAAAATCGATTCAATAGATTCCATTTCGGTATTGACATTCCCAGAAGAAACATCACAAAGAACAACGAATTTGGCGGTTTGCATATGAAGCGCACAGTGGTTCCGTCGCCGAGGCAACGTATGCACTATCGAATTCAAAGGTAAATGTTTCCACATCCCTGACCACCAATTTTGCATTTTGGAGACAACGCAATCAGGCGATTAGACGTCAACAGTGGTGATCAAACTTCTAGCTTATCGAGTACAGCCTGAAACGGAACCCCATACCAGAATCTACAAGCCCCAGAAAGTCGATCAAACAAATACACAGCGTTTGATAATCGAAATCTTATTGAATTTACGCCTTACAACTTACAGAAATTTAAATTGCGCAGCGCCATTTACAAGCCACTGGAACAGGGAATGAGATTTTAAAAAAAGCACATTCCATTAATTTCGTTCTTCAATTCCGAGAATGATCTTGAACGGAATGCATATGGTATTCCAAAAGTACTCCTGTTCTATGAGAAACCGTCCTCGTACAAAAAATAACTACCGGGGGATCTTGAAAATGGAGGGGACGGGGTGCGTAGGCCAGGGAATTTCACAGCTTGGCAATCCCCCACCGATCGTGCGGTCGAGAGTGTTCCATTGTTTAACCGCGCGCCGACGGATGATTCCCCGTCCATGAGTTTGAGGCGAGGCCTCGAAGACTTGGAATATGTACGTGCACATGTGTATACAACGCTAAACTGTTTATCGAAAATGGCGCGAGGCCCTGCCCCAGAACGATTGAAGACAATCGTTTTTTTCTTCTTCTCCGGAACTCACACATACAATCGTAAAATGAACGGAGAAGTTCTTTCGACAGGCCATGAATTCGCATAGGAATAGCGTTAGATCGGGAGGGCTGGAACTAGCTTTGACATCGACGAGATATGAACGAAGCCCAGAGGGCGACTATGGACTCGATCGAAGGAGATTGGCGAAGAGGGATCGAAAAAACTAGAGCTGGCGCCAGCAGGAATCGAACCCAGGATCCCGTCGCGCCGCATGTCTGTCAACACGCTTACGATATGAATCCATGGATCACACTTACAAAGTACATGTATGTTATAATTTTGTATAGAGGTGTCGAGTGGTGTTAGCGTGCTTGCTTTCTATGCCCCGGATCGCGGTTTCGATTCCGGCCGACACCTTCGAATTTTTTTCCGCAGAGAGAAAATCCTCCTCTCACCTTCTCTCGGAATGGAAGTAAAACATGACCCGTTCCTCTAGGAAATCAGGGCACGTTAAAGATCCCTTTCCTAGCCCATTTTGGGCTCAATCTTCATCAGTGGAGTTTATCTTCATCAAGCTGTGATTGACTGATTTTTGATCACGTGACCCAAATCAGCAATCACACCTCGGGGAAGATAAACTCCACCGAGGAATGAGTCGCCCCATTAGGGGGTTGGGAGGTGGTATGCTTCTTCAACAAATATTTTACGCCACATAGCGGCTACTCAATTTGGAACACAATTTTCTTAATCGATATGGTCTTCCAGTTACCATACACGTGTATCGAAAATGAATTCTCTCGAGACAAAAGTAAACTTGAAATGCGAATGACTGGTCTCAGGAGGATTGTCGAAGTTTGATTGAAGCATCGTGCACCCGACTCAAGACGTCTGACGGCGAACGAAAAGAAATGTAATTTGGGTGCGTCTATCAAAAAGTGGGTCCATGAAATTTTCGATTCACGCAATAAAAGAGCATCTTCAACGTCTGGGACAACTTCTCTGGTAAGCGAGAGGAACCGTAAAAACGAAGGAACAAGTCTTGAGAGAGAGAGAGACTCAGAGGAGCAGAGCCATTGCACGAAACGAACATCCAATAAAGCGAATTGGATGGGCGTGATGGGGAGGGGGGGGGGTAGGGCTCGTAGTGGATCAGGTTATAGTAATCGAGTGAGTAGACGGTTTGCGCAGTCCCACGTAAGACGTGCTTTTACGTGAACATCGAAGACATTCGATAACGTTATCGTCTATCATCGGATATCTTCGAATTACACGTAAAACATGTGACACGTAGGCTGCGCAAACTGCCTAATACACATACTAGAAGTATAGACCGATTGATCGGAGATAGTTATCGACGGTAGGGATTATCGATAGTTTGGTTTTGGTAGCTTGAGCTAATGATGAATTAATTCAAAGCGAACCTGGCGGCGAATTGAAATATTTGATGGACGAAGCGTCGGAAACGTAACCTGCCTTAACCTAACGTAACACCTCATGATGACGAGCAGCACAATAACAGGGATGGAGAGATCGTGGGGAAGACACAATTTCACTTCAACAGGGGTGAAAATATAAAAAAATTACAAAAAGGAAGAGTGTCCTTAATGCTGTATTAAGATGTACAATATATTGCATGCTAACTTTTAAAAAAAAATTGGCGCTTCGCGAAATTTGATTCCGTCGGTTGGTTCCTGTCACTTAAAATTTAGTAAACTTCCGAACAAAAATATCAATATTATTATATATTTCAAGAAAAAAGTCTCATAAAATTGGGGAGGCAAATTTCTCTTCGCCAACGGGCGCTATTCAGACTCCTTAAGACCCTGTATACGAGTATACTCAGCGTCATCTCACGGATAAAGAAGGTAAACATAAGTTGAGCATTGACAGCAAGTTCTCCGGTTTCTCGGTAGATAAATTCTGTAGGGAAAATCTCATGAGGGAATACGGAGAAATACCTTTTACAGTTTCACCTTTCTCATTGAATACGATATTCGCAGAACCACACTATTTATCTTTAACGATAAACGAAACACTGATTATTTCCCCCCCCCCATCAAAAGTACGTTTAGCAATAAGTTGAAAATAGTCTTTAATGAAACTTGAGAGTTCCGGGAACTTTGATTTCTCAGAATACGTGAAAACGTTAGGCGCCTATATAGGTACCGGGGCCTCGCGAGGATAGATGCCGATTCTTAGTAACAGCCTGGTTGCATTTGGTAAGAACGTAGCTAAGATTTTGAAGAAATCTTTGCGCCGCAACATTATACAGGTCTTTATGTTATACATGCACAAAGGAAAAAACCTTTCGTATTACTGCTTCTCAGATTTGAAAAAGAAATGGGCTCAGACAAAAATTGACTTTAAAATAATCAATTTTTCTCTGAGCCAATTTTATTTTGTAAAAAAGATACTCGGTACAAATACACCTATCAAAAATAAAAATTGGCCTATTATACTTTGCTGAAATTATGTTACGAACGAAATTTGATTCCTCCAATTTGTGATTGAAATAATTTAATTGGTATAGTTTGATTCAGAACCGAAAAATAAATATTGAAACAATGCCAATTTTCTTTTAAAATCATTCTCTGTTTTAGAATTTAGAGAAAATTTAGATTTTGATATTGTGTTCTCATTTGGACAGTAACTTTAGTGCTGAAAAAATAAAGATATCTTGATTGAAATTTTTTAGGAATTAAATATTTTTAATGTCAATTCCCGGGAATCGAGCCACAAGTCAGGTGCACAGCCCACCGACCTAGGATGAGCGTTCGTGGGCGATAATATACTGTGAAGCAAATGATAAAAAATTTATATATTTATAGATAAAAAATTTATATGAATTGATCAACGAGCTGATTTTGAGCTAATCAAGATGGCAATGTTAACTAATTGATTTTCATTTGCATAATGGCTGATTTATTTATTTATGGTTCAATGATGAGTAGTTTTTAAATTATCAGTAGAAGTATAAACTATAAACAGCTAACCGTTTAACGGCGCCATCTGATCATTCTCATCGCTACACCGAAAATTTATTTTACTACCTTTCATAACAAAAAAATATATCTATATAATAAATACAATTTTTGAAAAGGCTTTTGTTGTCTTTGGAAGATGGCATGCGTCATGAACTGTTATCGCCATCTTGCATCAATCAAAAAAAGTCAATTGAGCGCAGCATGCACTAGATAAGCGTCTTCACTTCAAAATAATTTAGAGATCCTGGCGGATTTGCTTCGAACTAATAGCAATATCCAAACATACAGCGCCTCCTAGAATGTGATCGCAATTTCAAATTTTTCTTGGCGAACAATTGGGGGGGGGGACTTTCTTATCAATTAGTAGCAATGGCGCTCAAATTACTTTTGATTAATTATTGCGATCTAAACATAAGGTGCGCTGCGCGGTTTGGAATTGGCATTGGAGTTGGTTCGCAGCAAATCCGTCAGGATTGCTATGTCTCGTTGAAGTGTAGACGCCCATCTAGGACAAGCGCTGTCTCTGAAACGTACTCTTGAGGTACGCTGACGGCGGCACTACACTTCGCTGAAGACGCCAATCAAGACCGACAACGAGATATGTCAAAGACTACCCAGATGCGCTGGCTCAACCAACACCAACTCGGCCGGTTACCGATTCCTTGTAGGCAACAGACAACGCCATAAACACACAGAACATGACACAGAACATTCTCATATTTGAAATAATAAGCTATTTTCTGCTTCATGTGAACTATAAATTGACAATAACAAATCAACAATATTTTTTGTCTTCAGTTTAACAAGTCTTTGCTGACGCTTTACGATAGGAATTTTTCTAATCCTCCTATACTATAAAATTAAAAATTATTGGAGATTTTTGTTTTCTTCTTAAAAATAATATCTATCTCGGCGTGTTCCAGAACACTTTCCAATTATAAAATTAAAAATATGATTTTCTTGTTCGGAGACTAATTCTCGAAAGGCTCAATAAAATAGCATAAAATTGAACATACCGTTAGTACACCACCATAATTCGCTAGTGTCGGAATTTCAGATCTCAATTTTCAATATTACATAATAAAATAATCGTTACCAAATTTTGGATAATCTCCCTTTCGCTTCAAACTTAAAAAATGGCGTCTCCACATC
>JAQGBY010004103.1:0-17430 GCA_034698785.1 Mycogona germanica | reverse complement strand
GAACGGAGATTGCGGTTTATAGAGAGGTGCGGTCAATGATGGGATTTCGGTATTTGGGTGGCGGGTAATGGACACGAAAAGACGGTATTAAAATAAAGAGCTTTTCAAAAAAAAAATTGTACAGCAAATACGATAAAAATGAATCTTAGAATAGTTCCAATATATGTAAGAATATATTCAATATATTCGTGAATATCTATTGAGGATATTTCATATATAAATGCACAAACCTTTATTTTCTAGAAAAAATAAAATGCATTGAAAGAAATTAGCGGCTTCTTATCTAAAATTTCAAAGATATATTGCAATAGATACGTCATAGGATTAACCTAAAATAACGTGAACTCATTATAAGCTCACAAATTTGATTGCATCGATCTGGCCGAGTGAAAAAAGGAGAGATGAAATTGGTGTTAGTTCGCGTGAAATTCTCTATGAAAACGACCCACTTGTCCAAAGTGTGACGTGTGGGACTAAGGGCGGTAGAAGGCTTGGGGGAGGCGAGCAAAGTGGAGATGGGCGGGTGGTAGTGGCGGTGGTGGAGAGTCCAAACGACATATCGGCACACACCGGGCGTCCCGCAGTGTGTATTCCTATGTGCGCGCTAGAGTCTGGGTCCAAAACATTGGTTGTCATGACGACGGTCAATCAATGGATGGAACGTTATTGAAGAATGCAAACATTTGTCAGGCTCTGTCTCCATAGCCGCCAACCTGTCTCTCAGTCGCTCGTTTACCTCCTCTACCGCACTTAAAAACTTTTTTTTTTTCGCATATGACACCAACGATACAGTTTTTGTGTGCGGACTCACCAGGGCACTAGCCCAGGAGTGTGCGATGATTGACCACGATACTGTAAAAATCACGAAAAACTCATAGTTAAAACATTCTAAGGTGCTGGGGAATTGCAGGACTGCAATTAGAAACTCGGCAACGAAGTAGCGTAAAATTTAAAACATCTTCTCGAAGATAAATTCAGAAAATGAAAATTTGCGAAACATAAAAGACAAACGTAAGAACTCGCCCAAGACTTACGTTATTACCCAATAACTTTTAAAATATAACAAGGCATTTTTTTATACCGTATTTATAAATTTGATAGCCACGATACGGTAAAAAATTCCTAGTAATATTTTAAAAATTATTAGGTAATGACGTAAGTCTTGGTCGAGTTCTTACGTTTGTCTTTTGTTTTCGCAAATTATCATTGTCTTAATTTATCTTCGAGAAGATGTTTTAAATTTGACGTTAAACTATCTTCGTTGCCGAGTTTCTAATTTTAGTCCTGCAATTCCCCACCGTTTTAGTTAATACTATCATCGGGCTCCTAAACACACACAAGGCACTAGAATAATTTCATGAATTCAAATTATTTTAACGTCTTGTCCGTTTTCACTCGAATTCAAATTCAAATAAAAAAAATAATAAAAAAAATTTATATTGAAAATTACATTGAGCTACAGAGAAATTCTGAATACATGAATTTGTTTGTTGCTCAGGGCATATCATTTACAATCAGTTTGGCGAGAAACTCTATTTCACAGATGGCATTAAAGAGGGGTCATTGGTGCCCCTGCAGGCGACGTGCCAATTAGCGGAGCGCAACTTGGATGCGGACAAAGAGCGAAACAAAAAACAATAAACGTGAATTCTGAATAATAGCGTGATTGAGCAATCTCATTGCCAATCAACTGCATGGGCAGTTACTATATAGTGTCCAGCATTCGGTGGGGCGCACAAGGTTATAGAGGCAGGACCGCAAGTCAATGTCCATGTCGGGGAATGGGTGTTACCAAATTGCCACTATAAATAATCGTCCATGACAAACAGTACGAGGGGCGCTCAATAAGTCGAGACCCGCAACTTTTTGCAAGAAAAGTATCGACGTTACAGAAATTTCAAAATATACATTTGGAAAGACCGGGAAAACTGCTATTTATCGACATTGAACAATTGTTCACGAACATTGTCCATTTGCCAAGGAAAGTGTTCAGTTTTGTGAGCAGTTCAGAAACTCGCATTATCTTTGAATATGCTACTGAGTGTTACTTTAGAGATAAAAAACAGATGGAACTCACCAGAGGCTAGGTCTGGACTGCATTATGGACGTTTTAGAACTTTCCATCCCCAGTTTTAGATTGTATATGCCATTAACGCTTTTTATGGTCGAGGCCTCTCAAAATCAATCAAAGATTTCAAAGATGATGAGTTTCAAAACTCAAGTTCGTTACTGGTTGCCTAACCAACTCTTTCTTTGACATGAATGTAAACAAACTTGTCTCACACTGGGAGAAATGAATCAATGTTCGTGGGGACTACGTCGAGAAATAGGTATTTTTTTTCGTTCTTTCAAATGGATTTGTGTAACCCCTAATACTTTTCTTGCAAGAAATTGGGATTTGTGTAACCGACTTATTGAACACCTCTTGTAGAAACGATATACACTGTATATGGCTGATTTACTCAGACTGAGCGTCTGTCGTTCATCAGTTTCGTCACTTGGAGAGCCATAAATTCAAGTACAGAATCGCAGTCGTATAGTGACTTAAATGATGAGGCCAAATGTATTCGTTGTAAACCTCGGCGCACGACGACGTTTACATCAAATATCGCTTCAGTTTTCTAAACCTTCTACCCTCTTTGTCCATCGCCCAAAAAGTCGACTAGTGATTTCCGTCGAAACATATCTTTCGACGAAATTACATGCATATAACGGAAATAGTTTTAAAATCATTTTATTTATCTTCCTTTCAATTTGCCTTAACAATTTGCATGGGCAATTGTTTTCAGTTTATCTATACCACCCATGCAAACCAATAAGAGAAGCATAATTTTATTTATAATATTTCAATTTTATATGCGTAAACAATCGACTATTTCAAAACTGGCGTCATTTCGCGGTTGCCACCCACACAGTGGATAAGAATATTTTTCCGAAAATCATGTCGACAATCAAAAGAGGAATCAAAACTGAGGAATCTTCACACAAATCTAACTGAAAGATTCTCATACAATTTCCACATATATGTATACTTAAGAAAAATGCATTATGCAATTAGTAGCAGTCGTTCGAACCAAAACAATAAATCATTCCCTTGAACGAGAAAATGCTCGCATAATATGTATATTTATATACTGTACAAACAATTATTAAAATAATGAGAATAAATTTTAAGAATATCGCATAAAATTAATATAACTGTACAGTGTAAATATCATGAAACCAACAGACCAATTTTCGCAAAACAACAGTATGAATTCCTACCCTTAGACGCACATTGCGGACACAGGCTGCTAGATTTAGTATAATGAAATAATTAATGCGTTTCATTAACAAGACACACATTAGTTAACTCCTTCGATCAAACATGTCATTCAAAGTGCCCAGTGCCTATGCCCCGGTCCAGAAGAATTTGGTGGTTCCACAATGCCGATCTAATAATGAAAATGTTATCGATGAGCCACAGAAGTTCGTAAGCAGATGATTGCGATGTTACTGTACGACTTATAAAATGATCACCACGTCTACATCATATTCGAGTTCGCCACCAAGAGAGAAGCTCCAACGGGTCAAAAGGCTGGACAACAAATTGTCAGCTGTGTACCTCCACAAGAACTCCAAAAACGTGATTCACCGCGACATCAAAGTCAAGAGCATTCTTCTGGGTCTCGCCTGCAATGTGCGTCCATGTTTAAAGCTATAGATGCGGCGAAGGTACACCAAAATAAATATCTCGCAACAGTGAACCCTCCCTCGACTTACTTTTCCACTGACGATTACGCGTTAGTCTCCCATACACATTCAGGATCACAGTGCCTTTCCCTATGAACAGTCCGACTCACTCGGTTTGCCCGTTGCGATGTCCGGACCACTCTTTTCGATGCTACGAGTCTTCTCGTCCAGTCTCTGACAGCGTGGACACGTGCGCACCTTGCGGTAGTAGCACTCTGTGTGCAGGACGGTGGAGCACTGGGCGCAGGTGGTGGTGTCGTCGTCGAATGGGAAGATGACGGAGCCACCGTTGCAAAGCTCGCAAATGTAGCCCTTGCCTCGGCAAACCTATAAAGCAAAAACACAAAATGAGAGTAGTGTACATGGGTCGTACATAATACTTTTGTTAAGCGGTACTTTAAACGCCGTCTCGCCAGCAGAAATAACCTATTTTGATATCTTTTATAAATCAAGTGACATTTTTTCCTTTTCTTTCATAACTGCTGTACACTACAGGTAATGATGTACCCATACTCAGTGCATCATCAATACAAGCGCAATATATTCAAATGTGTACAGACATTGACAATGAATAAAAAAATGAATTCGGATAAAGATGCCAATAAAGATTAATTACTTCGCAGTCGACTTTGATGTGTGTGGCGAACGTGGAGTGCACCACGTTGAGGAACTCGAGCAGAATTCCTGATTGCGTGTCAGCCAGATCCTGAATTGAGTACATGTTGGCGCTGTCCACGAAGTGCTGTCGACATGAAAGCTGCAGCAGCAACTTTGCTTCCAGCGCGTATTTGCACGATAAGAAATAGTTCTTCATCACCAGAATCTCTTCTCTCATTTTCTAGACACAAAAAGTGTAAATTTAAATGCAGTAAAATGATGGGAATGAAAAATACAAAAAGCATAACGAGATCGGAACATCACCGAACGGAAGAGGAATTAGACTGGCGAGCTCTTTGATATTATTTTCAGAATAATTTGACAAATTGTTCGAATCCTGGCAACTACGAAACTCCATACTTTTTCAGAATTGGTGCTGCCCCAAACTCTTCTAGTAATTCAACTCAGTCTAATTCCTCTTCCATTCGGTGCTGTTCCAATCTCGTTTTGCTTTATTAAACAATAAAGCAATAAAGCAGTGTCTTCGTATTTTTAATTCGCATCATTTCCAGACCTTGAAATCAATTTAAAAAATATTAAATTAAGAGGCTCTATCCATTTCCAATTTCGTCTCAACGTAATTGAAAACTACTAAAACAATCACTTCTGAGGCTAAATAGAAAGAAATATTATGTACGATATTATTTGAACACAATTTAACATGACCAACAAAACAATCACTCATAATTCCGAAGGCGCTGTATCGAAAGTTAATTGAATTGCATTTATATATTGTCAAAAATTAATTTAATATGTATTCACCACTAAATTGCCCAACAATTTATCCCACTTCATTTGACTGTGTATAATTTCTCAGGTCGTCAGAAAACAATTTTTCGAATATCAGAAAACAGAAATGATTCCTACCTTAACCATTCCAAGTTCCTCGACAAAATTAAATAGTCGCGGGTTGATTTTATGGAGGTTTAGAATGGCTTTGGTCTTCATCAGATTCAAAAACTGCTTGGAAGCACGACACACCTGTTGAGAACCACATTAAAACTGAAAAAATCCTTTTTGCGGACGCCGACGAGAAAGAACAAATGGCCTATTAAAAAAAAAAAAATACAGAACAAAACTAAATTGAATAAAGCTACCTTGCGCGGCTCAAAATCCCAATTGTGCAGGACCCTAGCAGGGACGATCATCAAACTATTCCAGTGGCAATTATGGCAATAGTATTGGCCGTTGTAGTCGCACACTCTCGGTTCTGCGTATTGAGATTCTGAAAAAGAGAAAATAATCATTTAGCTAGAGACGTTTACAATCTTGTTTTGGGGTGACCCAAGTGCTTTAGAAACGCGGTCCGACAAGGAATAAATAGATCAATAAATTATACGATTTTTCAAAAGTCAACTCAGAACACTCGATTTGCCAACTAGGAAATTGGTAAAGATTGTGTGGAATAATTTGAGGTCAATTCAAACACGAATCATGCGATATCATTACCTGAACCAAACTGATACCCGAAACAAGACATTCCACTTGCGTTCGCTTGCAACAGCAGAAAACAAGGAATCGGATTAGACGCTTCTACACTGTAGACAGCGAAATTGACCGATTTGTGCCCGCAGTAAATTAACTATTATTAAAATTAATTAAGTATGTGTGGACTAAGACTGTTCGCGTCACCGCGATCCTAGTCGCTATTGTTTCAATTTATTTTGATTTATCATTGATTACCAGTCATGAAATATTTTGTTTTCGGAAAATTCAACCCAAAATAAAATATTGACTAAAAAATAATTCAAACATTTATTGGTACAAAAACTTGCCAGAAATCATTTTAAAAAAATCATACAGCTTCTTATTTATTTTTAAACTTCTTATTTTTTGAAAGCTTAGAAAAAAAAGTTGAAAACTCAAGAACCTGAAGAAATCGCTAATCGCAATAAAACCATAAAGAAATGTTTTAAGCAAAAAATACACTCACTGTTCATTAAAGGCGTGCGACATTCGGCGCAACGGTAGTTTTGTAGCGAAAGTCCCGATTCGGGACAGATGTCCAAGATGTACGTGGGACTTTTGTTGATCTGTGAATAATCGAGAATGCCCTAAAAACTCTTTAAATTGATTAGCAACATAAATAGGGGATTAAAAATTAAGATAAAAAATGATACCTTGATACTGGCACAGACTCGGGTTATCATATTTAGGCACTTTCCATGACAGCTGAAGCCGCATTCTATATAAAAGAAAATGCTAAAATTACCGTAACAACTACAAACATGGGATTGCAAATTTTAACATATTTATTAAAATTCTTCAATTTTAGGTCGTACGAAATCTTACCTTGGCATTGGTACCATGAATGCAGCACTCCCCAAATGTTCCCGTTACATCTCTCACAAACCCGCTTGACTTTATGGCGCTCGATCTGTTTCTTCTCAAATTTGTGCCCCAGAACAACCACTAAATCCGTGGAAACAATCTGAGGGCCCTCCTGCACCGAATAATAATAAAAATAATTAAAAATGGAAAAGAAAAGATACAGGAGTAATTTCCAGAAATATGCAGCAATTTTTATTGCGGAACCAAACTTTAACCTGAAAATTCATAAATAACACAACAGAGGTACGCACCTTAATTTCTTGCAGTTTCATTCTTAGATTAATCAGCTTCTTGACCAGACTCCGTCTTCGGTCTGACTTTTCTGCCGCCTCCAAAATAATCTCCTTGCAGTGTTCGATGGCCATCTCCAATTCTTCGATGGAACTATGACCGAAGTGTCCCTAGTTCAACGAAACATAAAAAAAAAGTATACATCCAACATTTTAATCTGTTACACAAAAAATTGAATTCTAAAATTTAAATAATTCATACTTCCGGTATCGAAAAGTGGTCCTCTGCCAGACCTAGTTCGGAATTACTAATTTCGTCTTCGATCGAATTAGAACTGCGGGAATCGTCTGAACTTTTGCTCTGTTCTGCTGCGAAATATCAAAAAAATATTTGTTGACTTTATTACTTGGTAGGAAGGTTATTTAATGGATTATAACTAGAGAGGAATAGACGATTTGTAATTAATTCGATTTAAGGTAATTAACCTATTTCAATTTAAAAACAAGACAACAACCCCACTTGCAATGATTTGAGTAATACCAGAGAAACTTGCAAACACGGGCTTCACAAAAAAAACTCCCTCTAGGTTTAACTAGTACAAAGGGAAACTCCCTCTAGCTTTATTTGTTTGAAGCGCCAAAGTAAAATACAGATAGACCCAAAAAAAACTCACCATCACGGCATCCGTTAACTAGTCGCGTTGATCCAGCGCTGGTATTCGGCTCAGTTTCCTTCGGTATCGACATTGTAGTTGCCCCGTTCGATTTGACCATCTAGGAAAAAGCAGAAGACAAAAAACCAATTAAAAATTATTTGATCTCCATTTAATTGTCTGGGCAACGCGTGACTAATTTCATTGCGACTATCTTAGGCAATATTCAGGAATATCGAATGATTGATTATGCTATTGGCTAAGCTTTAGTTATAACCATATAATTCTACTCTAAAATTTATTTTGGTTGCAAATGACGACTGACAACTTTCAAAAATGAAGTTTAGGTTCCAGAAAATATGACCTCGTCCATGTAGGCGGATCTCAATTTTCGTTGTAGGTTATATATGAAGTGTCGATCTGTCTAGTCATTTTTAGCCGTGCTGCGCAAATATTCGGTGCACATTTGTCCGCATGAGTCACTTAATGTCAGGTGCAATAGTTGTTTTAGTGATCAATAGTCTAATGTGTCATTGTACATTTTTTGAAGTTCCCACATAGGTTTAGGCAGACTTCTGGCTCAAAACGTATATTTTCTTCGCAACTTTCGAACAGATATCGCAGCACAAAACTTCTCATCTTAAATACAACCATTTATTTTGTCCCATATCTTACTTCTGACCTTTTCTTATCGTTAGTAACCTAATTTGTGACATAATTTTCATTGTTGACCCTCATCTGGATCAGCTGATCTCAAGTGACAAAGTGACTACAACCACCCCATATCGGCTCATTCACTGGTGCACACCTAGCGAGAATTCTCCAAAGTGTCCCGATATTCGCTTACGAAAAACGATTTAATATTTTCCCGCTAGGAGAGCGCTTGACAAAGTGAGGTGAATGCAGTCATGAAACAACATATATCTAATGATATTTCTACTAGCTTCCAATGTCCTAAATCGATTCTACTAACTTGAACAACAAATTTTGAAAGTAAGTGAACATGTCTTGAAGTAAATAACACCAGAAATTAATACATTTTGCAACAAATACTATGACAATTCCCTGCACTCACCCCTATCCACAGATTGTGTTCTGAACAACCGGAAGTAAATAAATTGATTTATCCCAACCACGGCATAGTACGGCTTTGACTTTCGGGTCTCCTAGTTTGCACAACACGCGTTTAATCGGAAATCAATGCCGTCTATCGACAAGAGGGGAAACTACGAAGCGCAGAACCGCCGTCTATCGACTTAAAAGGGAAACTACTTAGGTACGGTTTGGTTATATTGTCGGTGACCCTCCGCTTCGCAGTTTCCAAATTGTCGCTAGACGGCAATGCTGGCGGCTCTGCGCTTCTTAGTTTCCCCTCTTGTCGATAGACGGCGTTGATTTCCGATTAATCGGCAAAGAAAATAAACCGTTGTGAAAACTAGGAGACCCGCGATTGATCACACTTCCAGCCCGCGCCATAGAAAATGTTGCCTTAGCTTGCCACTAGATGGTACTGTCTGTCCCGTTCGTGACAAATATTTCACTATCGATCGATAGTATCACCCAACAATACGGTGAACGGGTGAATCTAAATTTGGGGCGGCAACTTGGATGTGCGTTTCGTCCCGGAAGAAAACGATTGTTTTGGTGAATAACACACCGTGAACAAGAAACAGAGATGACTTTTTGGCGACAGGCAGGACTTAAGTGAGTGATGATTTTTCATCTGTGTCAATTGTAGTTTAAGAGTGCCTTCAAAGAAAGAAAATTCGTATTCTTCTAGTCGGGTCCGTGAGGCCCTCTATAAAGGTCACATGGGGGCGTATGATATAGAATTACCGTCACGATTTATTATTACTGAATGGTTTCATAATAAATAAACGCACCCACTTCAATCCGTATCTATATTTATATAGCAACTCTTGCCTTATTTTATGTTTAAAGGGAGATTTCGAATAACTTGTATTTAAATAAGTTTCCACGCTTCATTTTTATGATCGAAGCTTCCTCTGGACACTAATCCTTCGTTGTGTAATGTGAAACTGCACCAGTCAAAGAAAAATTGTTCCTATTGTTTTTTTTGGTCAATATACGAGGTCGTAATTCTACCAAATAAGGGCACATTACGGGCGCGTTGTCGTTTTGCCGCATGGCATATTAGTGTGGAAACTTCGATTGTCTGTTAAACGGCAACAGGCGCCGAAAAGATCAAAGTATTCTTTGCTTTCGGTCTTGTTGACACACTGTAATCAATACGTTTCGGTTTCAGTTATGTGCAGTACTCTGCTATTGCTGCTCGTCTTGTACGACGGGCGCTAAAGCCGGAGCTGCAAGTGGAAGCCTTAAAGAGGGAAGAGTCCATCGTCAAAGTCACCAAATGGAAGGAAGGCAAACCAATCGCCAGTATGTCCCCAATTCATTGACTCTGTCGCCAGACACAACCTCTAAAATAGCATATTTGGGGTACTTGAGTTTCATGATGAAAATATTTTTCTTATTTTTTTTTACAGAAACAGCAGAAGTCGCGTGAGAAATACTTTTAAATACGTAGCTGATTAAATAGAACCCCTTGTAAATATGTCCTCGCTGACCAACATTGTGAGCGTATTAAAATATATTAAAGAATGTAGAAAACATTTTTTTTGTTCTTGCCAGTCTATTAACTTTATCATTAATCAGTGTCTTTATTGTGAAATAGATCACAAACATCATACATAAAGATACCTTAGAAGCCGAAAAATACACTACATTTCCATTTCCATATTGAGGTTACATTTTTACTGACATTTCAACCATGAGAAAAACTTAAACGCAGTAGCATTATGGTTTAATAACTGGTGGTGGAAGGATGCAAATGCATGTATTATTTATGTTCTTACTTTTTCAATAAATCCTAATGTTGAAGTAAAAAAGAAAAAAGAACTCTGTAATCCCATTCATCCACTTGCTGCTTGGGCTTCATTTTTTCTGCTGCCCTCAAAATTAAAAAAAAGATTCCGGAATGGTTTTTAGATTAGCATAATGCTTAGTAAACTTAAGTCACCTCAACATTCGTTTTCCAATAAAGGAACGTAGTTGAGCCACGCCTTCTTTGGTGACGTCATCATAGAAAACCAATTCTGATCGGACTCTGGTCAGCCACTTGCTAATGTTGGAGTAGGCAGCGATGTCGACACCGGCTGAATGGAATACCTCGGGGACGATGAGACTGCACGCTATGCTAATATCGGCGAGGCTGAGGTGGTTACCTGCTGTGTAGGGTTTGCGTCCGAGGATTTCATTCAGGATGGTCAACTTGTCTCGGACAAAGTCTAGCCGACTCGAATCTGGCTCTTTGCCACCTAAAACTTGTGGAAACTGCAAATGATAAAGAGGAAAAAACTTTTGCCAAGCCTACCAATTTTGTTTATTTCAATTCTGTGACAAAAGCTACAGGCAAATACATTTATTCACCATTTTCCTTCGGACCTTACACAAGACAATAAAATAATTATTTTTGAAAGTTTTGGGATATTTCTTTTCCCCCTTTGCGAAATGGCTGTCCCTGTGGTTTACTGGAAAGAACTGAATTGAACTCCCAGAACCAATGACTACTCAGGAAAATATTTTAAGATATTTTCAGGGATTTTGTTTCACAGGAAATGTGGAGGAATTTTGATAACGCAACCCGGTTGATCATCAATATCAAAATCGTACCTTTAAAAATTACAAATTCCAAACTTTTTTTGAATATTAAAATCGAAAACTATTTGGAGAGCAGCTGATATGCGCAAACCAAAAGTTGTCTTCTTGAGAAAGAAAGTACCGTAATTAAATAAGAATAAATACTCTGTACTCACGATGTAGCCAGCCAGACCAGCATAAAGACAACCATTATCGAAATACAACATATTATCGATGACTGCTCTCAATTTCAAATCTTTCGGGTACAGTTTGTCATCCTTTCCGTACTTGTCCGATAAATATGTAATAATCGCCCGACTAAATAAATAAAATAAGGAATTTATATTTCAATTAATATCTAATAACATCTTTGTTAATAAGATATGGGTTTCTTATTTTTCTGAACTATTTTGTTTGGTGATATTTCTTTTTACCTTTCCCAAATGTAAAATCCATCATCATCCAACGTAGGAACGCAGTGGGCTGGATTCATCTTTAAAATATTATCATTTTAAGAATTGATAAATAAGCAACCTAACCAAAAGCAACCAAAGACCCCAAATTTGTTTTAAAAAGGCATGCAAATTTATCAAATTTTGCGAACATAACTTTACAATTACAAAATTGTCTTTTAAATAGCGTGTTATTTTCAACAATAACTCTTTAAAATATCTTTGAGCAATAAAAAAATCCAGATACATAGTTAATTTTAATGGCACATCTTGAGTTTTTTGCAGCCATTAGAAAGCATTAAAATACTTAGTGCTCAATATTGTCTGAACGCACGGACGTGCATTAAAAAATATTGGTACATGTTTTTTATAGTAAAACGACTACAGGCAAAATCAATTTATATTTAATTTGCACTAGTTAATAAAACGCATTCGTTAATAATTTGCCCAGTAACCTTTTCAACGCGACAAATTTAAGAATAATTTTCAAAATAATTTCGTCCAAACCTTTGATGAACAAATTCGAAAATATGCTTGGCGTCAACAAAGACCCTTCCTTAAATTTATTTTACAATAAAAAATATCCTTACTTCCAAGAAGGCCTCCGATTTATGTTGCTGCGTTCCTGCTTTCATGTCCACGATTTTCAATTCCAATTCGATTTCCAAGACACGGGCGGCCAAAAGTACGGCCAGGCATGGACTGCTACCCGCAATTCCGTATACAATGAGCGGCATGACTCCAAATTGAGACAGCCTGATCTTTCAAGTCTGGTCGTTATACGAAATTAATGAAGAACCGATCCTCCGAAAAGGCTGAAGTACAAGTGTGTACTTCAGTCAGGGAAACATACTGCAAAATATACTTTAGACACAACCACTTCGACGAAAAAATAAATCTGATCAGTATAAATGAATCACTCATTTTGCAAGAGCAGAAGCTAAAATAACTATCAACACCTACTCTCAAAACAGAGCATCTGTTCCCAAGCATAAGCCATTCTTTCATTTGGAATTTAAATTACAATAGTTATCACAACAAACGTCATGTCATGTTTTCGAACAATCGCCACAAGAACCTATTCCTGTAATTTCATTTTATCGCAATATTGACAAATACTAGCAATGTGTGATTGTGTTTGCGGAAAAAAAATATAAAGTGTACCCTTTTTTATACTGCACCATCGATTATAGTAATTCGATCTTAAATATTAGGAAAATAAGTTTTATCATTTGCGTATTTCTCGCAAACTCGTTACAAGTTTTGCTTTTGTGGTAGAGGTTGACCAAGCTGACCAAGAGACATGTACAAAGCGTTCCAGATGGCTTTAAGACATTGACAGTAAATTGATATTTCGGCAGATATCACACCAATTAATGACATTGCTCCCCAGATAACTGGAGCCTGCAGCCATGGATTTAAACTACGTCCGATGTAGCGTATAAAATTGGTTACGCAGTTTATAAACGAAATAAAAAATAAGACGCCTGCAACTAAACTGTGTCTAAATGTCTGCTAAATAGCTCATCGGTTAGTTTTACAACTAATGTACGTCAATCAATTAAAACATGTAATTAATGAAGTCTTAAGTCTACTATACAGTGCAGCTATAAATGTCACAAAACACCAACGCCTTTTACAAGAGTTGAAATTTGATACATCTTTGGCACAAGGATATAACGAAGACTTACTGGTTTATTTTTAGCCGAAGTTAAAACGAATCATCTTAAAAAATACGTTGCACATAGAAAGTGACTCACTTTTTAAATAAAAATCTACAAAATTCAACAAAACTGGAAAACAAAATAATTGCAGTAAATTTATTTCAAGATTACAGAACGTGTTATTGTCTACATTTTGTTTGTCTGCCCAATAAGTTTGACTTATTCATTGCTTTATAACATTTTTTTAAAAATCTTTTTTGAAAAACCGGTCACGCCGAAATCTTAATTGCTCGATTCAAATGAAATTTTGTTCAATACATTGTTAGAAGAAAAAAATCTTTCATTTCTTCTTGGCAGCCTCGGCGAATCCGATCAACTCCGCAACTCCCTGTTTGGTAGCTTCATCGTAATAGGGAATCTCCTTGCGAAGTTTGGTCGCCCATTTGGTGATGTTGGGGTAACTGGTTAGCGACAAATTGAACGCTTCGGGGACAGTGATGGTATTGAGCAGGCACAGGTCAGCTACAGACAGCTTGTCGCCGGCAGCGTAAGTGCGTTGCGACAAGATTCTATCAAAGATTTCCAACTTGTCCTTCAAGGTGACCAGTCGTTCGGGGTCGGTAGCTTTTCCGTAGAAGCATGGAGGATACTGAAATATATATAATAATCAAATATGTATGAACAAAAGTGGTGGGACAGAACAACCGAGAGGAGGAAAACCGTTAAGTAGATACGGATTTTCTCAAGATACTCATGAAAAGCCATAACTTTTGAGGCTTAATAATGTAGTTTATGGACTGACGAATACTTACAAAATATTCGGCAATGTTGGCGTACAAGCTGCACGCATCAAAATAGAGCATGTTGTCAACCTGAGACCTCTTCTTTGGATCTTTCGGGTACAGAGAGTCGTCTTTGGCGTACTGGTTGAGCAGATAGGTCACGATGGCACGACTATGAATAAAACGGGGGAAAATATGTTAATGAAGATTGGCGCACTCGAAAGATACATTTATTAAATTAAAATTTAAAAATACCTTTCCCACAGCACATGACCGTTGTCGTCCAAGGTAGGTACGCTGTGAGCCGGATTCAGCTGAAAACAAATTCAAAATTTAAATTACATTACAAATTAACTCACTACTTGCGAGAACTAATTTCTTTAATTCACTGTAACAAAGTATTATTTTTCCCCTCCCACCAATCAACTTTAGTTAACCGCACTACAGGTGTTTTGAAAATTTTTCAATTGAAGTTCTTCGAAATGCACTTAGAAAAATTCAGAAAGGGTTTTAAATGATTTTTTTTAGTGACTTTATTAACAAATCTTCTGACTTCATTTACACTGAACCTAACCTTATTGACAAAATTTCAAGTACCTTCAGGTAAGCGTCGGTCTTATGTTGTCCAGTTGCCAGATTGACAGGTTCCAAGGTGATCGGAACGTTTATGGCCTTTGCGACCAACAGGACATTCCGGCAGGGCGGGCTCCCATGAATTCCGTGAAGAACGATCGGCATTTTTTAAAGCTTTAAATATTTAACGAAATTTGGTTGAAACAGAATCGCATAACACACCACTTTCACTGCAACATCACACACATCAAAGTAAAGGTGACCGAATATTTTTGTTTTAGGTGTTCCAGGAAGTTATTTCAGATATCGGTAATAGCAAGAAGGGAGAGCGTCTCTCAATTAGCATATACTATTTTTTTTTAAATTTAAACATTGACAATGATCGCTACAGAATCTCAACTATTAAAATAACTTCTTGGAGCACTTTGAAAGGACACTTTAATTTCTCGCTCTTCCTCACGGCGCACGAAATGAATTTAGTGGTACAGACCATAATGGTCCGACATTTAAAAATACAGGATTAAAATATACAGGACACGGATACAGGATGTACGATTGCTCTGCGATTAAAAAAGCGTTACCGCGGTTCAATTATTTTTCTAATATTGCTCTCGCATTGACTTGAAATTAATATTAGCAATAATACGCTTATATAAACAAACCGTTAAAAAATAATTCTGTGTTCCAGTACCTTTGTTATGACACTACAGGAAAATTCGGTGAAGCTTCTAGCTCGCAATTCGAAAAGTGAAGAACGAATTTCCGAATGCTCGTGCTTATCTATTATGCAGCACCCATGCAATGAGGTTCACTTATTATTAATATAATGGGACGTTTTGAGTCATGCGAGCCGACACCAACGAGGAACAACCATAAAATTAATAGAAAATTAGACAAAGTGCTTGACAGTTCCGCAAATTCTGTGCACCGTGCATATTTCATTCCACAAAAATGCATTTTGTGACTTAGCAATTGTCTAATGAGGATATAACAAATGGGGTTCTCAAAATGCAGACACGCAAAACAAATCTTTGTAGGTAAAGATAATGTGTTTTGTGTAAAGAAAAATGATACTGGTACAAAAACACAGTTCCCAAAGTAATATAAAGTCATGATCTAGCATGGCATGGCATAGATCGTATAGTCGATTAGTAAAATACAGCTTTTGAGTTCCGTTATTTTACATTTCCAAGTATTTGTGTTTTTGATGTTTCGAGTATTTTGTGAACTGGCCTCTTTGCAATATGCTAGATTATTTTATTTGGGCTATGTAAAATTGGAATGTGAGTCTCGCAAATAGCCCAGTGGCCTTGTGCGGACCGAAGGTCGCTTGTCTACCAGGCCTCCTTTTGTAATTGCATGACTGGTCGAATATTATGTCAGTGGTGCTGAACTATTATGACTAGACTCTTGCTTTCAGGTAATACTAATAAAAAGTTTAGAATCTATCATGTACGTACGCTTCTCCCAATTGCCAAACCCATTTCCTGATAAAATCAATTCAACATTAAAACAACTTGACGGATAAGGTTTTTTTATTACTCAAGAATTTAGTTAATCACTCTTGGTCACCTCTTCACTTTATAAGATTGCGATAAACGAAATTCTATTTATATTTAATGAATAGCCGCTATTGATTAAACTCAGCAAACAAATATGTCCTGTATTTTGAAAGAAAGCAAAACTGGAAGTTGTACAGTTAAATTTTTAGATTTCCCTGAGTTTGGAAAGTTTCTTTATTTCTTGTCATTTATCAGCATTATTTCAGTAAGAAATCAAATATATTTTGTTATAAAAATTTATATTTTAAATAGATTTTCTCAAACCAACAGTTCAATTTCCTTTCAGACTTCTCTTGTACAGTGTATTAACAAAATACCAGACTATTCATCCACCACTAACCTAAATGAAAATTAAATTATTCAACTGAAGTTAAAAGAATAACCGCTGACACAATCGATAGCGTCAGCAAACAACTATCATGTACGTATTAGATTAGAACAAAGAAAAGCAAAAATGAAATAGATTTCCTAGTATTTGTACGTTTTCTACAAGGTATATGCCCTTTCATGGCATTATTTCAGTATAAATCAAACATATTTTGTTAAAAAATCTTCATTTAAATGAAGCTGTCTGAGCCCATCTGCTCAATTTACTGTCACATGCTACTTGTACAGTGTAAAAACCAAATGCCAGTTAATTTAACCACCACTGATCGAAATGAAAATTGAAGTTTGAAACAGCTGGCCATAGCCAGCTATTACATATGACACGTAATTGTTATTCATTTGAAATATGGAAGAGAATTGTGCTTGGGAATCGAGCGCTAAGCTTTTAAATATTCTCCTTGAAACAAGAAAACATTGCCAAAAAACGTAACAACTTCGACAATTAATCAATTATTTGCAATATATTTTTTAATTTTAATTTTATGAGGTGTGTGCTGTACATTGAGATCAGTGAAACGAAATGACATAACTGCACTAAAACATTGCACCACTCAATGATCTTTGAAATTTTTATTTGCGATGAGACTTTGGCAGAACAAGGTCGTCGTTTAACAATCCCATCTGTGGCATACCATACTATAGGATAAGGTCGACGTCGATGGAATATTAATAGATAATTGAAAGAGTGTAACGCTGGACGCGGAAACAAAATAATCGACTACAAGCACATTAATTAAAGATAAGTAA
>JAQGBY010004102.1:0-17436 GCA_034698785.1 Mycogona germanica | reverse complement strand
CGTTCCCCCTCGCACAGTGCCCAAGCACAATGAGGGGGACGTAAGCCTGTAGTGCGGTTGACTACAGTTGATAGAAAAAAACAAAAATATATATATATGACTTACGGAGCAAATGCAGAGCAATATCGATTTCACTATCGTAGGTGGGATGATTGGCAACGCAGTACAATCTCATTCCCAGCCAACTGGTATTAAACTGCTGCATGAGATTCAAAATGGTTGTGCGTGTGGAATTCTTGCCGCCCTCGGAGTCGTTGAAGATCGATGTGTGTCCGCCCACCGTGGTGTTGCCTATCCGCCAGGTAAGATTGGCTTCCGGTTGGCCACGCGCCGATTCGCACACGAACGTGGGCGCAATCTGGTGTCTCTCGATGTACAAGTCGTCGCCATCAGCCATTCGCTTACCATTGAATGTGATGAATGGCTTCTGTGGTTCAACTATTGTATAAGTACCCGGAGTTTGATTAATACAAACAGAATCTATATGTGGTGCTGCAATTCCGGAATAAATTAACACAGCTTTATCCTTATTTAATTTAAGTAATATTCCATGCTGAAATTGAATCAATTTAATCACTCAGATCGATCGACATGGTCTGTTGGATTCGTAGTTGGACATTAGGGTAGATTAATTTGATAAAATAAAAATAAAATACTCCTGAAACTGTTTAATTTTGTTAAACTAATTTTAAATGAAGATTTTTGAAAGGTTTTAAATTACTTAATATTACTAGTACAGATTATATTATTAACTAATGATACTAATGGCACTAATAAATAACAAAAATATTTATAACTTTCATAATAGCATCAAATTATTCGAAAATGCATCTTTCTTTTTACAATTTGTTGTTGATAATAATTTTTTTTAGAATGAATCCGGTTTTCACAATATTTTTTTGCATAAAAAATATTCTCAAAACAAAACTTTTTGCAAAGGCCTCAATTCGCAATAAATCAATTTAAGTTGGTTTTAGTTAGTGGAGCGATTGGTAGCATTTTCTTACCCAAAACAAAATAGTGCGCCGGTGTTGACATGATACCCTTGTGACGACTGGTCTCTGGCGTGCCGCACTGCCAGAGACCGCTGTCCATTTCCGGTTGTGAGTTCGTAATTATGATGGCGCAATTACCGCTCGCCTCGGGTCTGTCCGGGTATTTGTAACGGCTGCCAAGTGAGATCAGCTCGTTATCCTTCGTCCAATAGCAATCAGGAGTCGATCTCGAGAATGAGCATCTCAGTATTCCGGTCTGACCACGCTTCACCATGACATCGTGTGGACCTGAGACCAGGTGCATGCTGCTATCTAAACCATAATACACAAATAATCAGTAGCTACTCATTATACCTGTAATAGGACATAACTTTAACGATGTCCACTTACCGTTAATTTCCAGATAGGTGATCGTAGTATGGTAAGCAAAGTTGTCGTAGGGATGGCGGGAAATGCAAGCTAGCACCTGGTTGTTCCATGACAAGGGAATCCCATCGCTGTAGTTGGTAAGCAGCTTGACGGTGGCCAATTCTGTCCTGCTGTCTGGTGACACTTCCTCTCGTGTTATCTGGTAGAGATCGTGAACTTTGTCGTTCCGCACACGAAATTCTAGTTCCGCCGCAGGATTGCCGCCCTCCGATTTGCACTGGATGTTGGGTGCATTCCACGGATCCTCAATGGACAACACGCTGTTGTTTTCAATCGGTTTGCCGTCCTTGTATAACGCTGGCTCTTTCGGAGGAACTGCGACATGAATAAAGCAAAGGTAGTTATTATTAATGTCAATAAACGAAATATTATTTAGTTAAATACGAGTACATTTATTTGTATATATATTAAAATCATTACTCAAAACTATCAAGTTGGCATTCTTGGATATGATTCCAGATCTGTTGCTGGTTAGAGGTACTCCACACTGCCATTTTCCATTGTCAAGGTCGAAGCTGGCATTAGTGATCCGAATGGAGCAATCGCCTTTATCCAGTGGATCGCTGACTAGTTCATACCGCTCGTGGATATCGATAACGCGGCCATCTTTTTTCCAGTAACAAGATATCACCGGTTCTGTGAACTGGCACGTCAAATGTCCAAATGAGCCACTTTTAACTTGGACATTGTCTGGTTCGACAAGCAGTTCCAACCCCACACAGGCTGCAACACATCGAAACGATATTTTAAATATACACTCGTACTTATTGTACAATATAAAGCGTTACGTATTACTTACACCATTTATTTGAATCGATAAATTATAAATATTAAATAACTGTAAAATTAATAAAGAAATGTAAAACAACATAATGCTAAATTTGAAATATATTATTAATTTGCGTATTCGGGATTTGTCCACGCTTTTTAACTCGTATACGAAGTAATGACTAATGAACTAAGTTATACAGAATTTTAATGAATAATGGAATATCTTACCTGTAACACTCAAGGTAGCCACTAGTGCCAGAGAATGTAGCAACTGCATTCTTGTTCAAACACCGGCCTAAACTAGGCAGGTTTGTTTTTTATTTACGTGGCTAGTAATAATCGTGATGGGTTTAAACACGTACCATTATGCAGGGAATTGATATCATTAAACATTTCAGTTGTTAACTTTTTCTTCAATTCAAATTAAATGGTTAAATTCAGAATTTTTCTAAACAGACAATTTCGCGTAACAATTATTTTAACGCGATTAATTTACAACAAGAAATCAATTTCGCCGTGGCAGTTGCGACCCTCCCCTATTACATGATAACGGTTTTGGGGTACCTTTGCACCGTAGATAAATGTGAAGCATTCATATCTTTTGACCGTGTTTTTGTTTCATTAGATAAAGTAACACTAGTCGAAAACAGACATTTAATCGAAAATAGAATCGCTTATCTCTTGTTTATTTGGTGATGTTGGGTTCGAAACTTATCGTCGCAACGATGACAAATAAACATATGTTGGTCACATTGTAGGAAAATTCAGAAATATTTATTTTTCCGATAATAATTGTGTTTCTAAAACCGTTGAATACATAAGTGGAAAACATATCGTGATGAAATGGGCGCAATTCACAAAAAACATGGACAGTCGCTAGCGTCAGAAGATCAAATCTAATAAAAGCAATAGTTTCGACTGATTATTGGTGGCCACATAGTTGTGATTCGCTGCCCAATTATATAGCCATGAATCCATGTCCATCAGCTATGAATAAATCTGAAGTATTGTGTTCGAATCGACCTGACTATGAGATTGAATAACTACAGATTTGAATCTGCGGATACCGCTTCCAGTTGGTTGTCAGAATGTTTGTCATCATTTTCAGCAGTAGAACTATCGAATGGTGCCGATGTTGTGGCTGCCATAATTGGAACTGTCTCGAATAGATAGCCTTTATCTTCGTCCCGTTGATCGCTAATCCAAGTACAATTAAAATTTCAAGATTTTAGAGTAATGTTTCTTATACATAATTATTTTGTACTTCACAGGTGCATTCTAACCTGTCAATTAATTTTAATTAAAAAACGATAGGTGATCACCTTTATAATTCTATAGTGATTAGCTTACGTACTTCCTATTGTCGGCCAGGGTATGCAAATTGTGGTCTTCTTTAACTATGTAGCTTGTTTCTGTTAAGATGTAACAATTATTTAATCTTTTTTCTTGGCAGTTTTGCGGAGCATAAATCATGTGATAAATTGAGTATACATGCAAATGAGACTTACCCATAAAGCACCATTTTTGTTGTTTATGGCCGTGGTAGAGTAAACCAAATCCTGCCACAATAAAAATACAAATAAAGATGATCCCGACAATGCCACCCGCTGAAATGGAAGCCGCTTGAATCGTTTCCACATGATCAGTGTCTGGCATCTTGGTTAACTTTTCTGAAATGATAATGCATGAATTAAAACTTTTCTTGTGGGAAACAATCGAATATTGGCATATTGACTTGCAGGTGAAACTATACATTTATTTTACAGTTGAAAGTTAAGTGTGCAAATTGTAAAAACAATTCAAATCAACTCACGTACATTTAGCGTTTTCCAAAGAATATTTTTAAAAATTCAACTCAGTGTGGTGTGCCTGTTACCTGAAACATTCCTGCGCACTTCTATTTGATCGGACTCGTATTTTTCGCCGTCAGTTTCCCCGCAAGGTCCAGTAGAGTTCCATACTATACAATGATAAAATCCTGATCCAGTCGACCAATGAATCTTATCGTTCCCAATGACGCTGAAGCGGCCATTTTGTGTATGTGTCCAAGAGTAGCAAGTTGGAGAAATACCAATAGCTTCGCATGTTAAACGGATCGTCTGGTTGGCATAAGCCTGCACCACGCCAGTAGGTTGAAACAAACCTTGGTCACTTGAAATCTGAATCCAAACGGTAATCGGTGTCTTCTTTTCTGGATAAAAAAGTAAAAGTAATACTAAATTTCTATTCCCACGTATTGTTTCAAGGATAATGTGTGATCGCTAGCTTTACCAAAGCATTAGTGCATAGGGATTACCAACAATAGTATTATCACATACATGTAATGTAAAACCTGAATAATGGACTCTTTTCATACAGGCCAATTCCATACGGATGTGCATGTACAGAGAGTACAGGCATCCTTTTATAATGTGATGTAGGATTGAACTACAGGGTGGCCCAATGAAAACGTTTCACTAGAAATTTAAATATTAAATTGCAATTCTTTAATTTAATCCATTCAAATTTGGCAAGCATGTTGGTCATTACTTTCTTTATGAATTGACCTCACGCACGTGTAAATCCGTGACGTCATCATTCGAATTCTTAAGGTTTATTGTGACTCTCGCTATACAAAAGCGAAATACGATTTGGTTTTTACGTAAAACGAAAAATTGCAGTGTCGGGCAATTTCTAAAAGAATTTCCGGATAAAAACTGTACACTAGGTGGTTTGAAGGTGGTCTGCGAAAAATTGATGAATTTGGATGTACAAGATCGCCGCTATGGAAGCGGAAGACCGAAAACTGCGCACAATGAACATTTCAGACGTTGCACAATTGGTACTAAGCCAACATCAGCCACGACTTTACTTGGGCTAACTGAATTTGCAAATTTTATTGTTCATGATTCAAAACATAATCAAAAATGACCTGAGGCGTTGGCACATGCTATTTGATACTATGGAGATAGTGCCAACCTTTTGCGACGACGTTGACGTAGGCGAATTTGGTGGACAAGTTTTGGGGAGTCTCGATTTCACACACTAGAACCCAATTTCCAACCAACATTAGCATTTCGAGCGACTCAGTGTTAAATGTCAGCGTTCGCGTCGATGTTGCGGAAGTGAGGTTCTCAAAGGTCATGTTGTGGCTCATTATCTTCCACGCAATTTTCAAGTTGGGATGAACGTCTCCGGCGTCGCACACGAATCTGTGGTTGGCATTTGTCAGATTGAAGGAGGTGCCGTTGGCCAGTGCTTTCCCGTCACAAGTGATGGACGGAAATACGGTCGAACTGGCATGCTCCTCCTCACTTAATGTTGAAGTGCTTAACTTGATTTCATTTTCTGTCAACAATGAAAAACAAAAAAATGAGTTCATTCGTGGAAATATTCTCTTTCATTTTAAATGTGACATGGACAGCTTAAGTTTAGACGCACTGTTTTTAAGCGTCACTTAAAAGTGTAGGATTATTTAAATTCGCGTAATTCGAAATTATAATGCAATAAATGTATAAAGTTGTTTATTGATTAATTGGACCTACCCAAATCGATAAATAACTTACCGTCAATTTGGAGTACAAATGTCTGTAAGATCACATTATCCACGCGGCATTGCCATTCACCATTATCAGAGCTGTTGGTGACGTCACGAATTTGAAGAGAGCAGTCAAATTCATTTTGTGCTCGATTAGGCAAACCAATCCGTCCTCCATCAACGATCTCTACTTTCTTTTCGTCTCGTAACCAGTAACAATCTGCTTTAGGTTGCTCTTGAATGCATTCCATGGTTACACTACTGCCGCTTTTGGTTATAATTGACTTCACTGCTTCTCCTGGTACCTTGGATATAATGGGGGATATCGGCTCATCGATAGGGTCCGTTTGTGACGACACCACATCTTGCCCTGTTAAAATATAGTCCGGTTAGGGAAACAAAAAATATATTTCATTGTTACTTCAAAACTTGTTAGTTCATTGCTTATTTTACAGAGTTCGCATGTTTGCTATCATATGTTTCAGCCGTATTATAAATTATAATTTCGATCGTAGATGGGCAACTTCTAGGAACATTATCGTTATTCGATGAGTTCGATGGGCTCATTTTCACCTGTACGGCAGAACCGAAATAACGTAGAACCGTCGCAGGGACTAGAACTTGCGACCATCACTCCACAAGTCGAACACACAACCATCTAGGTTGAGACGAGTCATTTAATTACTGTTGATTTCCATACAAGCGATTATCAAAATCGATTCTACTACATAACTGACATACTCAAATACATTTAGTGAAAAATTATTTAAAGCATTTTACAAATTAAACAATTTGTGAAATAATACAAAATTGGCAATATCATTCAAATGTTTTAAAAAGATGACTTAATTTTATTTGAGCTTATTGATCAACTTTGAAAAACCAGCACATTAATGCAAAATAACTTTTATAAATAGCTTATTTACGCATATACAGCCTGTGCATGCAAACTATGTTTTAGACAAATTACTACCATACAAATCGTTATTAATATTTCAGTTTTGTTGTATTCCTGTGTTTGGTTAGAGCTATCTTTTAAACATATCGAACAAATCTTCATAACTAATCGTCTGCAAGTAATTGAAAAATAGGCATATAGTTATGATTGCTCAGACCTGCGGCTCTGTTTCCGTATAAGGTTCCCCTATATTGGAAATTGACAAAGGACTATTTTGCTATTGCTATTATTTACAGGAATATGAAACGGGTAGCATTGTATGTCTATTGAACGAGAGCTTGCAATCGTCATAAATGTGTTCAAAATCTCTTGACATAACGTAAACAGTGCAATTTTCGAAGACTTCAGCATCGTCAACGGCCGAAATCGTGTTCGTGACGTTGGCTTTGGATGAACATTCTGTTGCGGGGCAATTCTCCTCAGTGCTTGTCCGAATTACGTCCGGTTGATTTAAGATGGAATTTAGAACTACCCTCTTCTCGAAGTTAGTACGTCTGCTGTTTTCATGCAACAAATAATAAAATACGCGAATAAATAGCCGACCGTTTACTTTGTGAACGCGTATTTGTTTTCTTTGTTCAAAATTTAGGTCCATACAATTTGATGATTAAATATCAGAGAACGAACGCAGTTACGAATCTAGATTTGTTTTACCGAATTTGACGTCGGCATAGATGCACCACAACGAGGTTCAGAAGCAAGGTTAAGGTCAACCCGACGGCGGTTATCCCCAAGATCATGACAGTGCGCTCGTAAGTTGATATTGTGACCAAATTTCCTGGAATTAACACAGTACTTTCATCTATTGGTACCAAAAATGCGTCATTGAAAAGCTAACCATAACGAAGCTGGCTGAGAAAGAAATAACCAATCATAGTACAATTTACAATATGTAATAAAGAGAAAAACCAGTAAACGATATCACGAGTACCGGTTTGTTTTGAATAGAAGATCGATTTAACATACAGAGTGAAATTTGCGGTGAAAAATACGACGCTCTCTTCCAGAAGTTCCACATATGTCATCTGCTTATCTGCTTCGATCGAAGTTTAGAGAACACCCAACTCTGACATTGTACGTGTTGCTACATCCGGGTGACGATTTGTTGATGATTCAATAAAGCAGCTGAAACTGCAATATCTGTCGGAAATCCTTCGAACGCAACAAGAACGCCAAGATATTGATAATTCGTAGCAAATTGTTTGGGGCATTTCGTGGCCCACGCTGAATGTGTCTTGTCATTTGCAAGTGCTGGTTTGCCACAGGCAAAGTGAAACCAGCGACGACAATTGGAATCCCATGGTCCTCGTTTTCGGGTCAGGGTTCGTGATATTTGCATCACCGCCTTAGAAATTATTCGGTTTCGATATTTAGCCGCTTGATTTTGACAGTTTCACAATCTTCGTACATGTCTTCACTGGACTGGATTTGCATGGTGCAGTTCGAGTAAATCGCGAATTCATTGTCGACGCTGCAACACGTGACATCGGAGGCCCGAATCGATGCCGATCCCGTTGTTGCAGTTGCACTCTCTGTCAACGTCCCATCCGTTGCTTGAATAAATTTGTCAGCTTTTCTGAGTTGGGCTCGGCATTCTGGTCTATCGGTTCGGCTGAATGATACAGAATAACGGGGAAACGTTTTGCTCAGCACAATTGTTGGTCAATTGCGAGAACCGAAAATATTTTAAGTTGGTAAATGAAATTTTCATTCTCATTGTATGGTCAATTACCGAATTATGAAGCGACATAGATATGTTGCGCCCAAAAGCAAAACTGCTGACGCAGCAAGCCCAACGGCTGCCATTCCAAGATGCATGGCTAGTGAAAATTCCCCTGCGACAATGTTCCCTGTAATATACGACTACTTAATCGCATTGTGTCATATTTGACGTCACTTCACACAATGTGATTAAACTTTTATACTCGATTTAACATTGTTATTAAGTTATACGGAAACATTATGATTTCGTATCCGGCTTTTAACTTCCAACTCTGATATATCCATGAACGAACGCCACACAAACCCTGATTCTCTCGATCAATTATGAAAATTAGGCTATCAAATCATGTGTTTAAAATTCATTTTAGTGTCAGTATGTGCCACAATGGAACCAGCTTTGCCATAATGAAGCGAAAATACACTTATCCGTCAACCATACATATGCATTATAAATTTGTTCCTGTGCTTACTAATTGCAGTAACTTTAATAATGGCCAGTTAGTGCTATCTGGACATTTATTTTTGCTTGCGTTAATCTTATTTGTATTTAAAGCCCAGCTTTGTTTTAAATACTATTGCTCTGACAGATAATATAGCAAATTTCAGTTTCCTACTTGCGCTGCATCAGCATCAATTTATCTGTATTATCCCGGGTGGATCCTCAAATCGATATCGAAAGACAACATTCGGTGTACTTATGATGGCGCTATTTATGATGACACAACACTACCAATGAACTAAGTCGTCGACAAGTGATGTTGAATATATTTTTAGACAAACTGGCGAGCAGAAATCTTACCTTCAAGAGTGATGGATCTTGACCAGCACTTTTCTCCATATCGATTATTGACTCCACAACGGAAAGAGCCATTGAAATCAATATACGCCAATGTTATCTTCTGTTCTTGGCTCTTGTAATCTTGCCATTCGGTGGAATTTGGTATCATGACCTCCCACGAAAATGCAAGATCGGGCAAGGTGCTCGGTGTAACACAATCCAGTTGTTTACTTTCAGTTTCATCAATAACATTGACTGTTACTGAAACGTCTAAAATGTTCAAAATATCACTATCAGTATATCATTATCAAATGAAAAATAATATGGAGAAACAATATGTTTTTTTGAGCTCTTAAATCATGCTAATGATCTCATTGAGCACACTCCAATTTCAACAAGAAATAAAAATTAACCAATCAAATTGTCAACATTTTTAATAGTCATTAAAAACACAGCAAACGAGTATTCACCAACTTTAAATGGTATACCGTTAATTAAACGAATTTTTCAATTGCTTCTTTTTGGTTTATTGTTTAGATCTTGGTTACATAAAATGATCTTACGTACTTGGACACTTGACTGTGTAGAACACCGTTGGCGATCGCAGACCGTCGTGGCCGCTAGTACCCTTCAATCCGCATTGCCATTGACCACTATCAGTTTTGGCGATGGATTGAGAGATCCGAATGGAACAGTCGCCGTCGTGGTGCTTGCCGATGTATTGATATCTATCGTTAATTTCTGTCTGCACTTCATTTCTTATCCAGTAACAACCGGCCAGAGTTGCGGTGTAATTGCACATTAAAATTCCGTCTTCTCCGATTAAGACAGTCGTATTGGTGGGTGACTCTCTGAGGGCAATCTCTTCAGAGTGCGCACCTGCAAATAATTTCTAAATTTCTAAATACTATACTGACTGACGAGTATATAAAATGTCAAGGACCAACATTTCATAAGTCGGCTGTATATTTAAGAGTTGCTCTAATAGCAGCTCTAAGATACAATATTCATTGATTTTACTTTTAAGACGTGTTGTAAATTTTACGACGAGATTATACTCTGTATTACAGTACCCCTTCTATTATACAGCTTCTAAAGGATTTTAAAAACAAAATTAACCCGACAGTTCTTCAGAAATGTCGAGAGCAAATTTCCAAAGATACTCCGTATTACAACTAACAAATAATAACTTTTTACATTTAAAAATAATTCAATTGGTCTCTAAATAAGATCGCACATCTAACACACGCAATCACAAATCATATACGATTCATCAAGATTTTTCCTAGTCCAACACTTCTTACCTCTGGAATGAAGATATCCAATGACTAGTAATGTTACCAGTAACTTCATTTTACAGTTAATAAAAGTAATTTTCAAATCCTATTGGAATAATGATACAATTGAAAAATTAGATACTCGATTTATAGAAAACTAGTACATTACAGAGTATTATAGATGCTTAGAGAACAAATGCGCAGTTAGGCATTCATTGTGCCAATCTAACGAAAAGCTTAGAGTAATATATTTTAGGGTAATTCCAAAGACGTATGTTCTTATAAAATTAATCTGAAATCAATTTTTAATAAATTTTAAAAAGATCATTTAAATTTGAATAACATCGAATAATTTACAGAGGAGAAAGCTTATTTCGAAATATTCTACTTACATTAAATCTTGCGTAGCCTCAAGTAAGAGTGAGATTTGCTAAAAAGTCTAAACCGCTCATTATACATAACTATTTTATCTTTATCCAAATTCTTTGTGTCAACTCGCACAATTAATTATTGAAAAAGAAATATGTCAGAGTTTCAAAATTTCAAGGGACTGAAGGTGACAACGGTTTCTTTGTGATGACGAAACGAGGTATCAATTTATTTGCTTACAGGAAAGCATCACGTGACCGAAAACCGAAAGTATATATATGATTTTTAAGCAAATAATTCAACATTTTCTGCTAGTTCAAATGATAACAAGTGATATTTCCGTCCTTCAGTTGAACGTTTCACCAACGGATGCAATTTCTTACGTTGGCCGATATATTCAAAAGTGTCAGATTGTTTTAACCCAAAAACGCATGTTCAAAAAATTATAATTTATCAATGTGCGGGAATAAAGAGCTCACATATATATGACTTATTTAATTATTGTAAAATTCAGAAAACAATTAGTTTCCAATATTATTGTCACTTTTTAATGTGGCAGCGATATCCGCAAAATAAGCAATTATACTCTCTACCATTATTCAAACAAATAAAAAATTAACTACGTATTAGTTTACTATATTACATTAGAAGAGTTATCGGCAACTCTTGTTCGTCTTTTTTCGTCCGACCCGTCCCGGGACTAAAAAAAGCGAGGGGTGCCTAGTGTATTTAAAATGAAAAAAATTAAACTAGAAAAACGTGGGAACTGACGATACAGAATATTATAAAATGTATTTTAAAACTTTTAGTTACCCATTTAGTAGCTTTTAGAATTCACACAATGTCGCTGGAAAAAAATGCATTGCCAGGATGTTGATTATCTTCAGGCTTCACTTATCAAACGAGGTGATGCTGGAAGGCGATCCTTGGGTATATTTGTGTGCAAAAGAGATAAGACCGTGAACTTCGTTTTCATTTTCCTGATATCGCATGCAGCCAAACGCATCATTGCGTTTTTAATCAAATGAAAAACTCCTATTTACATTGATATATACGAGTAACTTTTAGTCTGTAGAACCAAACTTGAAAAGTTGCGAAGCATTTTGTTATACAGGGTGCCTTCCATACGGATTTGCATGTTGTGATATAAATTTCTATAATTCACGCACGTTTCCAAATTTCATGAGATTTAGCCAAAGTAAACGGGAGTTGAACAGCAGGTTCAATCATAAGTGAATAAATGTTCTGTCCCGTGTTTGTTAACTAATGCTTAAACATTCATCGTCGACGTTTTACATATTTTTCGTGTCTGGTTATTTTAAGGTGTTGCCTGTAGTAGCCATCACTCGATTCATGCATATGCCTTATTATTATTATTATTGGCAGGTCCAATGTTAAATTCATTTTTTCGAAGACATTTTTAATAGTCTTATGCTGAATACTCCGTCATGTAATAAAAAACGAGCTTCAGTTATCATTGCCGACGCACCAAAGTTAACGGTTAATACAACATTGCAACATTGTTTGACATTGCAGCTAAGTTTGTCATTCATCTAATTTGCTTGTTTGGTTTTCTGCAATAACATTACGATCACACTTCATATATGTACACGTAAATTATGCAAAGTTCAAACGTATACAGTGATCATTTTATCAAATATGATACATTTTATTTCATTGTAGAAAGAATTACAAAAACACTAAAATTTAAATAATATGTATTTTCAGAATATATAAAAAATATCTATCTTCTACACTACAAAAATGGAACTGTTAAGATATTTTTAAATCTTTTTACTGATTGTGGCTCGCCGGTCCCGGGTTCGATTCCCGGCGCGGGCTCTAGAAAATTTCGATCCCGGGGTACTGGGCGTGCCCCTCTCATAGTGTCTCAGCACCATGAGGGGTACATAACGTTTGTAGTGCGGTTGATTACAGTTGATCGAGAGGGGAAAATGTCCCAAATGTTAAGGAATGATCTAAATGTTTAATACTTGAAACAAATATTGTCTCAAATGGAATTTTCAGTTTAAAAAACAGGTTTTATTCATCATCATATTTTTTAGTAAATGATTTCATTGAACACAAAATACATGTATATATTTCAATCACATACTATCACTCAATCTGCCGTTTGTAAGTTATATAAAAACGACTTGGCTTAATTACGTCTAGCAATCAGTTTTGGCCGATTCCTCGGATGCGGCGTCGGCTTTTGCAATTACCACAATGGCGCCCTCATCGAGATCGTCTGTTTTGGCGGTGTAACGGATTGTCTCATCCACAGCGTCCGTTGCCATATACGTGGGATTGGCGCTCACAATTCGTGCGCATTTGAGGACATCTGAAGTTCGCTTCTGCTGACTGAAAACACAAAAAATGCTCATATTTGGTCCTTCGAAGAAATATCGTGTAAATAATACTTATTTTAGCAATGGAACATCTCGATACTCACCTGGAATATTTTTTCCAACGTTGAATTAGCCAAACAATTAGAACAACTACTATTGTGGTTCCAAAACCAGCGAGTAGATAGTAGATCAGGTATCCTTGAAATTTTAAAATACATAAAAATGCCAATAATTATTAACTTTTAGTAATTTTCGTCTGTTACTGTGATTACGACAGTTTGAAGGAATTGATCAATTTTTCAAAATTGTACATTTATTTTGCTCATTAATTTCATGCCGATCAAATGTTTACAATAAACATTGATCCCTAAGAATAAATTTATGTTAAAATATAAAATTAATCAAATAGAGAGCAACACAATGCTTAGATTAGTTTGAAGTTAACATTACGTGGCAGCCAGTTGCTAAGGTACTTCTGTGCCCCCAAAACAGTTCCGATTTAAAATGTCCACATGGAATTTGAATTGCTCCATCCTTTTATTTCAATATTCCTATTTTCTCAATAGGGCATGATATACGTGAGTGAAAATATGATAAAAATAACATAGGACATTTTCGACCATAAATCTTTCTTCTCATTCATATTAACAAACATTGACAATTTTGACGATCCACGCTGGATCACCGATAGGGTTTTAATAAATTTTGCCGTAAATAATAATTAGCGCCATCAGATATTTCGTCTGAAACGCTGCTGACAGATCTCAGTAGTGCTGCAGTCCTCGTATATGTCTTCGACCGTTTGAATATGTAGTGTACAGTTGGTATAAATCACATGTTCGTCATCAATGCCGCTGCTGGTTTCATCCGAAAGCCGATGATTTTCTGAATTATGCTGGTCGGGATTGTCTTCGGATAACTCGACCTTTTCAGCCGGCATCGTGGACGGCTCACTCGCCTCGGTTTCGTTCATTTGTGAGGCATTTTCTTTGTCCACTCCATCGTTACTGTCTCGGCTGAATGGTGTACGCACGTATATAAGATCAATGAAAATTGGATTCAGTTTATGCTGGCTGATACGCAAGAGTTGGTAGGAGCACACAGTATTTGTTTTCGAATATGACGATTATTGAGTTAAATTTAGATTTACCGATTCTGACGCTGCCGTAGGAGAACCAGAACCACACCCACAACAATCAAGAGAGTGAAAACGACCAACCCCGTTGCAGCGCTCCCAAAGGTTATCCAGCCGTTATCTGCAATAATATATATGAAATTTGCCTCTAATTAATATATGCGTGCCATATACTAGATCAATAAGGTGGCGAAGCTTGCTTTATCTCTCTATCATATTTTACTGTCATTGTCTTTGTGTTTCTGTCCAAATTAATTACTCGCGAAATCGCGTCATATTTCCTGCATTACGGCTCGTATAATTGCGTTTTAGCTGACGAAGTAATTCTAAAGATTTGCCGTTAAATAATGTTTGCCAGGAAGTAACCCAAAATGATATTTTTTATTTCTTCATGAATTGATTGCCATCGCGTGTTTTTGCCAAATCCACCGGAAATGTCACTTTTGCCTTTGGATAACTGATGGTTTGTGATGGAGGTGACGAAGAAACAGGCCATCGTTACAATGTTCTTGTATGCTTTCTGGACTAGTTTGACCACGTCGAAGTGTTCCTTGATATGACGGCAGAAGTTTCTGTTTTCATATGTCGTGAACATGATGAGATTGTGCTCTTAAATTATCCACATGTTCCTTACTGTTTTGAAACCAAAGATCAAATACATTTTCTCTTGTGGCGGTAATGAATTAAACCAGTCTTTTGGTGTTCACAGTGTGTTAACAAAATAAATATTTCAGAGAAATTAAAAGTTCAGGTCGGCAAGGCACCTGAACGTATCAGATAAAACGATAAAATAATGTATGTGCAATTAAAAAATGAAAAGACATGCACCTGGTTTAGACACTTGGATCACGTTTGATTGTATTGTCTTCGGGTCAGTGGTCCGGTTGACTGCGCACATTATTCGCCCGTCAAATGGCGCAATTTCCAATTTAAATCCTGTGGCGATCGTCTCCCAGGTGTGCCCAGTTGTCGATGACTTTTGCCAATTGATCTCCCAAGGGCTTGCTATAAAACCGTCCGTGTTGCATTCGAATGATAATTTTGTTTTGTCACTGGGATTATTATTGCTGATGAGTGTTACTGCATTTTATATGAAAAATAAATATTGTTACAATTAGAAATTGGGCTTTTGTATGTTTAGGCTGACATACCGCAAATTACATGAAAATCACCTACCGCAGAGAACATTAATTGTCGCTGGGGTTGATTGAAGCGCTTTAGTTTCATCACTTGTTTTTGATAGTCCGCATCGCCAGATGCCGTTGTCAAATTCGGTGGTTGCGTTCTTTATGTGTAAGGAACAATCTGTTACATTTCTGGTGTTGGCAAATGTGTATCGTTTTTCAGCGGTGATGACCGAACCATTTCTTTGCCAATTACACGTTCTATCGTAGACCGGTTCATTGAAAGCGCAGGCCAAGAAAACTTCTTGGCCGCAGGCGATTGTTTCATTTTGAGGTTCTTCATGAAATGTGACATTGGTGCCATTGACGGATACTGAAACTTTGGAAAAAGGTTTTCTTTGATAAAAGCAAAATTGCAAAGGAAGTGACTGGAAGGACTACTGAAAAAATGAAGTATGAACGAAGAATATGGATTTTTCCATGTTAATATTAAAGTATTATATAATATCTCAGCTATATAACATTTTAGCAAACTGAAGAAATTAATCAAAAGGTTTAAATTATATTTAATTATTTACTGTCACTTACCTTGAACTAGATATATGGATGACAAACAAAACCAATAGAGAACAACGTTATTTCCTAATGACGACATCAATAATCAGATTTTGCAACGATACAAAAATCAATCAATGTTTGATTCGGTTCTGTGTGAAACAAAAGTAAGATAATTTTTACTTTCATACTTTCATGAAAACAAATTTAAAATGTGGTTTATTTTCGTCATCTTTTACAAAACTCCAACATTAGGTGAACATATTTTATAGCGATATGGAGGATAGAGATGTTATTGTACATGGTACATGTGCAGTAATTTATGCTTTTGCTTGCGCGTTTTAGGATTCTTTTTAAGTTCCTTTTTATATATGTCACAAAATTAATGATTGCTTATCATAGTAACATTAACGTTACAGGCACACTGAAATTAAATAGCCGTAAAATAAAATATTCCTACCTCTTATGATGTTGACGGCATTTATGCCAAAACTTCATTACAGGACATTCAGCATTAACTAGTACATATGTGTATTCTGGGTAGGATTATTTTAAGGTATCCATTGAAATCGAAACAGAAACACATTAAGAGAACGTCATTTGATATGAGAAAATAACCAATATTTATTTGTTGGCATTCTAAGTGTACAATCGATGTTATCAGTTATTTAGAAGCGAAACCGTATTTGACACATGCAAATTTGCCTTTTTCGTGTGTTTCTACATTTTAGCACTAACTGTTTAATTCAAGTTAATTAATAAATATTTTGATAAAAATTTAATATTGTGTTGTTTATATTTTAATATATGCGCATCAAAGAAAGCAACACTGTCTAATTAAAAAACACTGTAAGCTTAAATCGACTTATTGGACTACCACAAAGCCAAACCAGTGTCCATCCTGTTTCGTTTTTTCTTGCGTTTTATCAGATAAATTACAATTACAGCAGTAATTCCCAGCAAAACAAAGCCTACACATCCGATTACAATATATGCAATGACGAAGGGGGTATTCTCCGTAAAACTGTTATTTCCATATTCTGTTCTTCCGTATTCTAAGGATGAAAAATTGGTAGCACTTAGGGAAATTAAGATTGTTCTAACAAGACTATTTTAATTTATGAAGTATAATAATCACATTTTTAATTTATGAAGACCAATGAAACTATGTTACCACTAACCACATGTCAAGCGGAATCGTTTATCTGGATAATTCACGGCAGAAAGATTAAGTGAACTGTTTAATCCGCACGTCCAAACCCCATTATCTCTTTGAGGAATATATTTGGCGATTCGAAAAGAAAAGACTCCTTCCGTAAAATTACCAATATATTGATAACGTTGTGTAATAAAAACGATATTTTCGTTCTTCGTCCAGAAACAATTTCTCGGAATTTCGGTTTCGTAGGTGCAGTTTATTAGACTACTTTTGCCACATGTGAAAGATATGTTCCA
>JAQGBY010004101.1:0-17438 GCA_034698785.1 Mycogona germanica | reverse complement strand
GGTTCATTATATTTACTATTAAATTACCTACTTTTAAAGGAGATAGGCAACGCAAATATTTTCAAGAGCGCAATTGGCGTGGCAATTGGCATCAATTGGTGATACGTACGACATTATAATTTATTAACTAATATTATTTGATGACATTCGATGTATTTATTGTACATCTAAATTATGACACGTACGACTTTATAATTTATTAACTAATATTATTTAATGACAATCGATGTATTTATTGTACATCTAAATTATGATCGATTAACTTAATATCCAAACAAGACAAAGGAAATGCGTCATATTTATTTCTAACTTGATTGTAGAAACCACCATAATGTGACGGTCACAATCGCTTGATGACAATTAAAAAACACTTATTATAAAAATTTAGTTTATGGCATATGGCGGCAAAAGACAATTTAAGGCAAGGTGGTGGTTTTGGTTTTATTGTTACAGCCAGAAACGGGTGCCGAAATGGTAAACCGTATTCCGTTGATTTCTTTTAAATATCACCCCTTTCACATATTCCACCGACATTTTTTAAATAAAAACAGCACTACACTCGTAAAAAATATGAACAACCTGTTAATATAAATACACAGCATTCAATATTGCCTTCGTCACCGAGATAGAAAATGAAACAATCCAAATTCAGCTTGGTTGCCCAAATATATAGCCTGGCTTAAAAAAAATATTTACTGTAGGCGCCAATTAATGAGTGTGTGAAATTGTCATATACGCTATTGTAGGAATAATAATGTCGGCCCAATTAGGTCATCACTAATAACAAGAGAAGGGATAAACTTATTTCTTCTTTCATATGTGAGCGTTTCCGATATCCCGACTCATCGTCGACACCACGGTATTCCCCACGAATCATTTCACCTTTTTTGTACAGAGAGACCCCCCCTTTCCTTCTCGTGTCGCGCTTCACACGGAAGTGACGTCACGTCGAGGTCTGCCCTCTTGCCACTATTGCGGATCTCCAAGAAGAGTAGATGTGAATCTCAAGAATGCGAGTAGTGTTGTGTCTGTATGCAATAATTAGAACTTATAAAACAAAACTAAGATATAAAAAAGCCGAGGTCAGGTACAGTATAGACCCGTGACACGGAGATAAATATGTAAGTGATAAGAGCACTCGGGCGATCATTTTTTCTTCATCGGTTGTACATAAATTTCGTTTTTATTTTATTATTATGCTCTCGTAGAAGCTGCGATAAATCTGTGTTTTGATCTAAACTGTATAATCGTAGCTTATTTAAACGTCACGGTGAATCCCAACTTAGTTCGATATATTTATATTGCAAGTATTTTTATTAAAATGCTTTTTAAAAAATTGTCGACACAGGCAATCAGTATTTAAAACAGAAATACTAAATTACGAGTGTCTGTCGATTCGGGTTAATTACTTTCAATAAATATTCACACGAAAAAATGAAACCTGATTTACCCTGACTAAAATACGATTTGGAGAATAATCAAAAATATTATTGAGTTCTCTACAAATGTTTGTTGCAATGTAATACTCAATATTGAATTTCGGAATTTAATATCTATATTTTCTCGTTGATTTTTAAATATATCAATTTGTTGACAATACCTTTATGACGTTTTGCTTCTACAGTATTTAAGTGAACGATTGTTATTCAAACCGGATTTCGAGTTATTGGTTGGAAAAAAGGAACCCTTCTAGACGAATTTGAAAATTATGTTGCGAAAGGTTCATAGGCAACCACTACTACGAAAAGTGCTTACGACTGTGATAATGTGAGGCCTGTTTATGTAGTGTGCGAGGCCGTCGACTGTGCTCCAGAAAAACGAAAATTCTTGTGTATGTGTTCGGGAAACCCCAGCATCCTTGTATTGGTTATGCTTGTAAAAAGTTATTCATTTTATGAAATTTAAATGGAAGCGCGAGTTTCATATTAAAACGACACTCGCACAGTCACTGGCTGCATTTTCCGTGCTAATGTCTATTTTCAAAATCAATATTCCCCACTGCATTAACTGTATTGCAGCAGACCACACGCAAACGTGGGCAGCATCTCATTGGAGGCAATCACTGCATACACTTTGGTGTTGCAGGAAAGCCTTAAAGTTGGTGTTTTCTTTGCATCAGGCGAACACACAAATGAACAGGAGAGCTAACCCAATTTCAAATGCTTTTTTATTGTTCAAATTTATTATCTCATTTTAAATATATGATTTCGGGAGTTCGCCACACTGCTCACTTGTAATCCAGTGTCATTCTTGATCCACCATCTTTTTAAATTCTCTGAATAGTTACTGGGCGATGTCGACGGCCTTGGCAATATGCAAGAGTGTGTTGAATTAGTCTGAGATTGATTTTGACAGTATTTTTAGAATATGCAAATTTAAGTTTTCATCAATCCCAGCAGCATGCGGTTACGAAAATATGACTACAATGTATTTTGCGTCATTTTTTAATAGTACAATGAAATATCGTTCTATTGTTTGTTCGAAGCTGACCTTTCGTTCTAATAATGTGTGAGAGAGGAAATCTCATGTATTGTATTCTCTCAACTTTTATCTGTATGCTATTGTGAATTAGTTGCTAACTAGGTATTTATTCCTCTTATTCTAGGGATTGCCGAGCACATGTAAATAGTAACACTGTTTGAATGGTCACGTTAACCTATATAAAACCGATGACGTAGGCAAACGATTATTTAAATTGGCAATTGATTGACTTGTTGTGTTAGACTTGGCTTCCGCTGGATACAGTTTTGGTAACAAAATTTTCTTGTCCGAGAATTTTTTTTTTTAATTTCAGAAAATTTCTTCGGATAATATAATTTTGACTTTCGAAAAACTTGAGCGGAGTCGAGGCGTTAGGCTTCCCAGCAGATCTCTTTCGCCGCCGCACACGAACACTAGAACCTGTATATATTGTATAAATAACGCACACCGCTTGTAGATTTGTTAATATATTTATATTGGGTTGTTGAAATTTTATCACTTGATTTATTCTGAAAGGAAAAATATAGTGGCCTTGGAAAAACAACACACACAGCTGCATGTTATCATTAGGTGGCTATAAAATTGAACATAGTATAATTTCTACGTTGCGAATAAATATTTAAACAAATTTTAATGTGTCTAGCGTATTCTTGTCACTCAATGCTCATTGGATTTATTGCTTTATTTTCACGGTCTAGTGGTTTTTCTTGAAGGAGATTATTGAGTCCATTTCGCCTTAAACGCTATTCGTTTACCAATCTTTTATGCCATTTACAAATTTCAATTACGGTGGCTGCCAAATTATTAGACCATTGTGGTTTATGGTTGAAATAATTTATGAAATCAGATTAAACTGTTACGACTTTTCATTTTTTGCTGGAACTCCTTCTTAAATAAACTTTGGAGGTGATTAATCTCGAAGCTCCATTTTGTTGCGTCCGAAATCATGTTGAACTTGTTGACTTCAGTGAATTAAAAAAGCTTAAAAATTAAGAACTGTTTTTATCCGTCAAGAAAATAATTTTTTAAAACTATCAATTTTCAAATTTATAGAGAAGTTTTTAGAATCGTAGAATGTGTAATAGGTGGGTGGGTCAGACGGTTATGTACCAGACGCGTAACTGAAGCTATTGGGAGAGAGACCGTGTTCGAATACCTACCGAGTGGTGTATTTTTTTATAGTAAAAACGTATATAGGCAAATTGTCAAGTTGCGCATATAGGGGTGAGTCAGGTGGTCATATAGATTATAAAGAATATATAAATACAGAGCCTGTATTTATATACAAAATATTTTAAATTTTTTTAAAACATTTTATATGAATTCATTTTAATGGTATATACAACGGTTGAGAAAAATTTCTATAAAACATTTTTTCGAAATTTTTCTCAATACTACGTACCCAACATACAACGATTGAGAGAAAAATTTATAAAAAACGTTGTTATTAAAAACATTTTTAAAATGTTATATACTCTTCATATATACAACATTTTTTCGAAGTTTTTCTCAATACTACGTACCCGTAAAAATGAATTCATTTTTAATGCATACAACGGTTGAGAAAAATTTATAAAAAACGTTGTATATATGAATAGTATAAAACATTTAAAAAATGTTTTATACTCTTCATATATACAACATTTTTTCGAAATTTTTCTCAATGCTACGTACCAATCAATTCGTATAAAACGTTGTATATATGAAGAGTATAAAACTTTTTTAAATGTTTTATATTCGTCATACATTTTATATGAATTCATTTTTAATGCATACAACGGTTGAGAAAAATTTATAAAAAACGTTATATATATGAAGAGTATACATAGATGTTTATTGAAATAATCAGATTCCCTCTCCCGCATTTATATTCAGCCACCCAAGTTTTCCGTTCCCGTACACGACCGACTAGACCACCCATCTCACCACTGGAAACATATTTTATAAACCTACTAATCTGCATCAGAGGTGTCGAGAGTATAGCGTGTATTTCCTTAGCACGGAATATCCATATTATCAATATCCGCAATATCCAATGAACTCAAGAGAGACGAGCGCATCAACATAGTCGACTGATTTGCGCACGACACGAAATGTTGATACATTACATTTAATAATAGTTAGTAATCATCAGATAAAATGAATGAAATATTATGGAAAAGACAATACTAGTTTAATCAAGTACTTGGAATTTGTAAATGTATCATACAGTTTGCACAAAATGTGAGAGGCAGGTCAACATCTTCTTTTATTCTTGTAGTCGAATTCATCGATGCCGGTGTAATAATTTAACGAGTTGAGCAATAGTTTTATTTTCTCATCAGATAGACCTGTATATTTCATTATAAACATATTCATAAATGTATCGCTTTAGGAACAATGTCACCCTGTCACAACTCAAATTATAACTCGTTTACACCAGCAGACCACAACCATACACATGTAGTTTGTCTAGGGTCAGCAGGCGTAATTGCGCGAATTTGTGACATTAGTAATCGTAGAAACGCATATTGTAAAATTGTAAGAACTAGGGCGTCAAGTGCGAAACTGGCAAAATACAATTTGTTTGTAACATATTTGGTGTGCTGGCTCCAAAGCACTCCCCCAATCCATACATATTCCGAAATCTTATAACATCAATGAGCCAGCAATAATAAACGAGACTTTAATTTTCAAGAGCTGATAACCAATCATTTTTTTCACCGAAAAAAACATGATTTCAAACTCTTTGAGGTTTGTTTTTTGATGTCGAGCTAAACTCATAACAATTAATACTAAATAATTTCTTGACTATCAAAATAAGTAAAATTTGTATCACTCTCAATAAATATACATAAATATGGGATTTTTTTATCCTCCAGTTCTGTCAACTCGCAACGGTGATAAATATTGTTTTTTTTTCTCAAACGGACACCGGAAATATATTTTTCCATTGTGTTTTTTTTTTTCCTTCTTCTTATAACGAGTTTGCAATTGCTACTGGCATTTTCTCGCATACAGATACGTAGAAAAACTAGTTCTTTTTGCGCAAAGGAGTTCTTAAAATTTCGTAAAATGTCCTCGTTTGAACCGGTTACGCACCGCATTATGGAATTCAGTGGAGGTATTTGATAAACGGAAAAGCGGTAATCGCTTAACCATGACAATTATTCGTATTTCAATTCCAACTGAAGCGATCCATGTTCACACCATCGACTCAATTCTACGTTCTTTTCGGACAAATCGCTTTCAAACATTCATATTACAGGTGTCCGTTCACGCTGACAGTGAAGTGTCTCTACAACTTTCAAAATGGCATCTTGACCAGCAAATCTGTGGCACAGAATCATATAACCTATCAATGGTAAAGTCTTTCAAAAAAAATGTCAAATAATCAATATCGGTATACATTTTACACGAATGGAATCTACGCTCTGCTAATTATTGGTACATGTAGACGTTAAACGTTATTATTACTATGCGACATGTGGGAATTTGAGGAATCTTCCTTTTCCAAATGATTAGCCACCGAACTGAAATTCATTGACAAAAGAGTCAGCTGCCGCACCTCGTCCATTGGTACGGATAGTTTTACCCTGTGACGCGCTATCGTCATCTTGGGCATACAAAAAATGATTCGTAAGAGCGGTTTACATCGTGGACTACTCGAACTTTTAATATTTTCCCGCGGTCGAGTGAACCAAGCGAAATTAAAAATTCAAATAGTTCACGCGACCAGAGAAGATTGGCTCATAAGGAGCCGATCTTTTCCGATGTAAACCGCGCATTAAACAGACACCAAGGAAACGGTGGCGCATCACACGTCACTCTACGAATTGGTTGTCGTCAGCTAACGTCAATGGGACACAAATCAGATACAGCGACAATTAAAAGAACATTTCTTCGACGTCCGATAAAATGGAATCAACACGGGCGCGAGTATCCGATACAATCACCGGGGGAGGAGGGGAGAGTTGGGGAGAGGGAGATTCAGCTAACATGTATAATACAACTTCACTATGTATTGAATATTACAAAAGGACGAGGTATTTGAAAAAATGGAATATTTTTTGTTTTCTAGTTGATGATTAGGGGGTTGTTTGATGACTCGAATGACATGATTGGTGCAGCGGTATTGCTGCAAACCAAAGATCATTATTGGTTCGCTTTGTTTAACTAACTGAAAGACATTTGTGATCATTTATCGTGTAATTTAGCCAAACAAATTGCTTTTTAAAAGAAAAAAATCAATGGTTTTTCAACAATTCAAAAGTTTGCGTTGCCTCGCGATAAAACACCACATGTAAATATGACTTATGAAGTAATTGGAAAGAAACTTTTGTTGTTCATGCAGTAGGGTAGTCATGGACAGTAATGTATTGAACATTTTTACTATTAAGATTTGTCCTGCAAATCGTGCATGATTTGAAATATGAATATTTTACTCTCCTGTGACAGTTTGGCTAATTTATAACTTAGAATTTTGATAAAATTAACTCCGCAAAGACAAGTACATGTAGTACTTGTTCCCCGTAAGAGGACATTCATAATTTATTCATAATGCTTTGAAAATAAAATTTCAACGCTGTCCATAGCTACCTCCTTCAATGCGTGGACGATTAGCGGGGTTATCTATCATGAATGGGCATTTCATGTGTAATCTGGCTTTGACTGGCGTGAGGGCTTGATAAATAACGAATGATTTTTTTAAGAAATGACAAGACGTTCACAACACTTTTACAATGGCGGTAGTACTAAAAATGACAATCATAATAATTATTAGCGATAGTTGCAATTCAATTGAAATGATGAGAAAAATACAAGATACTAGTATCATGCAAAGTGAGGTATATATAAATAATGATGAATCGAGAGCGGAATTTTTGAGCCACACCATATTTTAATTTCGGAACGCAACCAATGATTGCCAACTCACGCCATCCATAATGTCAAGTTAGGTATCTAATTGTTTGTATCCAGTAAGCAAATTCATATTTAAAGTTTTTAAATTGTGAACAAATTCACTTTTATGGTTAGAAAATTCGTTTTGATAGGGGGTTGAAATTTTATCCCAAAATTATGAATTGATTTTTTCATAAATTCCGGAGCGACAATACACATATATTTGCACAATTCTGAGTTCAATTTCTAAGTCTGAATTCATGGATTTTCATTAACATTAACATTTTCACGAAAACCGGTATAACGGAATCAAAATAAACTATTGATGAAATGCTTTGGTTATGTCCCAGCATTCCTTCAGTAGTTTATTTTGATTAACATTTTCAATTAAAGACATACGAATTTGAGTCTGCTGAGATAATTGTCAAGGATTTAATTGACAGTGCAATATTTTTTGAACTCTCAGTAAATGAAAATTTTAGAAATAAATAAAGATGACGTTGGTTGCGTTCCGATAATATGATATGTCGTAGTTCACAATGTCTCGCTCTTCAACATGACGTTAGGACAAAAAAATTATAAAAAATGTACAGGCAAGATTAACTATATATTGAATAGATGTTCTCTGTCTCTAAGTTCTGTATACATTGTGTAGTACTGTACACTGAGGAGTGAACTGGAACCTGAAGTGACGCAGTCGGTCTGGCGATTAGAATGCCAAAAGTGCTCGTGTTTTCCATCTCGGAGAGAAGTCACCGACGACAGAATAATTGAATATCGATATGTATCGATACCGAACGTTCGACATTTTAATCTCGGCGGAACACGATGATGCCATTCAATGGAAATTGTTTAATTCAATCGGAACACGGTGGGGTGTCGTGACGATAAGTCCCAAATACGGTTTACAAGAAGCATTTTCGTAGATGGCGCCACAGTGGGCACTCCTTCCGCTCGTACTTCACACGATATTGTTTATTATAATTTTTATTATCTTGTTCTTCGTCTTCTCGCGCGCGTAATGCTTTGGCCTATTATGCTTGGAGGACAAGACAATCCAATCCGGGTCGAAATTGAGGTGAGACCGCCATCGGACCTCGCGCTTTCTTCTTTTCTAGTATCATAGCATGACCTCTCACGCACCCAACCTCGACCCGGATCCGATTGCCTCTCGGAGTGAATGGAGTATTAAACGAGCGTAGATGGAGGAGTGACTTGTTTTGGTGAAAAGAGACAACTTTATCACTCGAGGGTGTTCGGAATGTGTGTTTGTTTGCGTTTCAGTATATTATAAACAGCTGCGCATTCTTGAAGGTGAGAGACGAACGACCAAGTTCGAGTTGAGTCATCCGTGCTCCGTGTATAGCCAAATTCACCGCGAAAAATTGATTCGCGAAATTTGGGGATAATAATGTGATGAGGGTACTCTTCTGATGTTGATGTCCATTGCACTTTTTCAACCAAATGTCTATATATAAATTTGATTACATATATATATATATATATATATATGCATGTGTTCGATTTACTGAAGCTTCAAAACTGAAAGGCGAAGCCGATTCCTTCAAATGGCGAATATTGCTTCAGTGTCTATTCCGGAGACCGCTGACTTCCGTTTCCAAAAGGTCGCCAAAAAGGTCGACAAAAGCGTCCATCGATCTCTTACACTTTGGCAATCTTCGCGATTGTCGATTTGGTCGCTTCCTCCAGCATCGGAATACAGTTGTGCTCTTTTTGGCCGGCAGCAATACCTTCAAAAAAAAATAATAAAATGAAAATTGTTAAATCAAATTTGCCAAATATATTTGTGAAATTCAAACGAAAACCAGAAATGCATTTTATCGGTAACTAACCAACCGTCCAACATTCGACATTTACCGACCTCCAAAAACAAATAATCTTACTTTAAGTCACCATTTAATTTCCGATTTAACGACCATTATTAAGTGACTCAAATTTGTAACAGTCGATTGTGATTTTTATAACGTTTTATCACCAAAAATATTTTAAGAACAATTTTGATTGGGTGTATTGTTTGAGGATTTCAATTTTAATAGTCACGCATTTCTCATCATATTTTTGAACACTTAAACACAATTGATATCAAATCCATATGATGGCATATAAGCGAAACAGACTATATTGGTTTTCAAAAGAAATACTGTGCTATTTCGAAAATAGGTAAACTTAATTGTGGATGAACTTCCATACCTTCGCACGCGCCATTGTGTCTCGTTTCAATGACGATGCCCGTGTTGCACGCCTCCTGCATCATGTGGCACCAGGTGGGATAGGTCTGATTGTCGCTTCCGCACACCGGACCCTCCAACTTGACGCGGAACGTCTTGCAATTGAACTGGCATGTGCTACATCTTGGCTGACCGGTCTCCTGCTCCTTCAGGCAGCTGCGGCGCTGACCACAACGTACGTTTTCACACGTGGCGGACGCTAGAATAAAATCAAAATAAAATGACCACCATATTAGAAATAGTCACCACACACCAACTTCAAATTTTTTTAAAGAAAATCTGGAACAAATGTTCAAATATCAGCGTTTATGAGTTTACAAACCTATATACATTAAAGAAAATCGACAACCTTATTTCAGTCTAGCTTTGTCGCTATCATTACCTTTGCATTTGCCAAAATAGGCCAGCGTGATGGCGCTTCCCTTCTCGCAGGCCGCCTGTCGCAGATGACAGAGACTGTTGTAGGTGACCCGGTCCACGCCACATACGTAGTTCTTCTTGGTGTCCGGACACGTGCGAGTGCAGCGGACGCAGTGCGGATTGTGGTTCTGGTCCAACAGACACTGCTTCTTGCCGGGACAGGTGAGGAACTTGCACGACTCTACATTTAAACAACACATTCACAACAAATGAGCATTGCACTTCCAAGAACATATCACTTAGTCGAAACAATTATGCGCTCCAACAACATTTTGACTTGTTAATGACATTTAACTTTTTCATCATGTCCAACTCGCAACTATTTTTTTAATTCTAGGAATGAGACATTTGGTTGAATACAAGTGTGAATTGCCATTTGTGCACTTAAGGTGATAAATAATTTATTCAAATAATTTATGCAAAGAACAAGGTGATAAGATCATGTTTTAGTTTACTTCATCAAATTGTATAAATTTGAGATGGAGTTAAAGATTCAACCTATTTCTGACAATTTCTAAGAATATAATAATTAATTGCCAATATTTAAAAAGTAAGAGTACATGTATATCTTAACTCAATGTGACTTCAATTGCCCTATGCGACGCAACCAATTATTAATTATAACAAATGATGAATTCGGGACAGGCCGAATAAAGGAGACGAACCGAGTGGCGAGCTCGCTTTTATAATAATATTTTACTATTATTTTAATCAGAACTGGTAATTTCGAAAAATATAGCGTTTCGTGCAGACCGGGAGTTGAACGCCAGATCCCTGGATTTCCGGTCCAGTGCTCTACCAATTCAGCTACCCAACACTCTACAATTATTAATTAACATAGAAGTACTTACTCTGGCACGGTCCGAAATAGGCGAGCTGGATCTGCTTCTTCTTGCGACAGGATCGCTTAAGTAGCTGACAGTAGTGTCGGTAGGTCCGTCCGTCCGTTCCGCACAGGGGTCCCTTCTTCTTCTTCTTGGAGCAGTCGGGAGCGCACACGCACTTGGGCTGCTCCTTTCGGACGACGCATTTTTTACCGTCAGGACATACCACGCCTTTACACGAATCTTTACGTGGAAAAAATGTATAAGATAATGATATTATTTTAACATGTGATCGTCAAATTCGTCCTAAGACGGTTTCAGAAAAGTGTGTACGATTTACATGTGAAAATCATGTTTTTTGTATTTAATTAAATTCATTTGATTGGAATTTTTTATTTGTCTCTGATATATATATATACGCAGTCAATAGCAGTTTTACAGTTTGGTTACGTGTTTTTATGTACCTTTGCACGGCTGGCAGTTGGGAACGCCTCCGCCTAGCGCCATCCAGAAAAACAGGCGACCGGATTCGAGATCCTCCGACGTCCACGCCGTGGTGGCGTCGCCGCCCAGACAGCAGTCCTCCTGCGATATTCGCTCGGCCAGCTGACCCGAACAACGACCTTTCTTGTTCATCATGCTCCAGCAGTGGCCACCTGACAAGAAAAACAACAGTTGAAAAATTAATTAAAATTCGCTTATAGGAAGCCATGGAGAAAAAGGAAAAGTTTAAGGACAATTAATTCGTCATAGCTGTTACGCAAAAGAACTATGCAGTAATTAATACAAGAGAAGAAATTATTCATTTACAATATTTTTCTGCAGGGAACAGAACATTCTATATTCCTCTCTCCTCGCCGGGAATCGAACACGAGACCGTCGCACCATACAACTTGAATCATTTGCAGTTATATTTCCAAAACATGCACTTACAAATAATCTCTCATTTACACTGGAGATTTTACTTTTGAAATTTCAAACTCATGATTACGGTCCCTGAACATGTTCACACAGATATTCCCATTGCGGGAAACAATCACCACATGTCTTAAGAAACATAAGTAATGCGAATTTTAAAAAAAACAATAGCAGAAACACTACAAAGTACTAGTTTGGCATCCTGTCATTTTAAAGCCAGCCTAATTTGATGTAGTTGCCATGTAGACGCTCTCATTGACAGATGTGCGTTATGGGCATGCCTACATAGTTGCTAAATGTTGTTTGTTTTGGTAGACAGTGCCGTTGAACAACAAGTTACACGTGCAGTAAACTTTAATTTGTTTGTGGTTTTGCTGATGACCTCTCGAAAACAAAATGTCGAAGTCAAGTCACGTTCAAATACGTTTTGGAGCAGACACCTCCGAATAATACCTTCAGGTAATTTCAGTAGTTTGAAAGTTTCTTAAACAATTACAACGCTTTCCTTTTATTCAATATGAACTTGTAGATTTTGGCGCAATGTTGCCTTTCCTAAAGTAATGGATAAAATTTGCAGTATACTCTAATACATACTTTATCAACTGGGTTTCACTGGCAAATGGTATTTTCTTACTGTTTCTAAACTTTTTATTTTATTTTTCTTTAAAAATTAGAGCACGGGGATCTGTACAATCTTAGCTTGACAAAGTGGTTAAGAACAGATATTGCCATGTCTCACTAGAAACCAGAAATTCACTATCAAATAAATTAAACAGATAACAAGTAAAACAAGTAGTCAGCATTCAATTATCTTTTAAAAACGTAAATGCTTGTCAAGCTAGAACTCGGGAGTCAAAATCGGCCAAACCCACACTTCAATCTTAGAGCCACATGATTGATGAAAAATTCGAGAGAGGGGTGACCGAGGTACATAATCGTGCCCAGTTTTATTTTTGGTATCGGAGGGAAGCGAACTAATTACAGGCGGAATAAACATTAGCAATCCGGTTGCCGTAATTATAAATTTGATTCGTCCGGACGATTTATCATCCATAATCTGAACTCGATTAATCGTACAAAGTTTAGCCTCTTGATGGATGCATAGACATTATACCCGTATATTTCCACGTATATAAATAGCTTGAACAAGACGCGAAGTGAATTTAAATTCGTCTCTGCCACTGACAGGCTTTAGAGAAGACAGAGGTCAGGATGCTTAAAATCTCGTTTGAACGAGCAGTTTACCTTCTACAGGTATGTGACTTTTCAAGTGCGATGTTACCTTTCACTGGGACGATGTTTCTGATTATCAATTTGTAGTACTATGAAATACCAGTGACATTGAAAAAACTACGATTTGTACTTTAAAAAATACAGCCTAACAAAATGAAGGTTTCAGTAATTTCTTAGTAACTTCTTTAAAAGTCAATTAAAACGGACGACCCATTAATATTTTATGGCCATCGTCAAATTTTTGCACGATAAAAGTTAACCATGTTGGGCAATATAAAATTCTGGTTTGATCAGATGCTTCAACATCTTAAAATGATTTATCAGTTTCAGTTGGGAAGAATCATCTGAAATTAAGACGTTACTTTTTGTAGCGCATTTAAAATGTTCGGTCGTGCAATTGTCACATTTTACGTCACGAAATTTAGTGAATCTCCAACACTTGTAATATGATGGTGCGAACGCAAAATGGTCTACATTGTCTGTATTATAGAAAAATGTGCTTATTTTCCTATCCCCTATGTTGGTGCTTTAGCAATAGCATTATGATATAAATAGAAATCTAATGCGTAAACTGTAACAAATTAAAAGCCCAAATCAGCGGAACCGCGGAGGTTAATTGGTACAGAAATGACTGGGCCGTACGTAATAAGGGTTGAACGAATTAACTTTAAAAATAAAACTTGCGCAAGATTGATGACCATTTCGGTCAGAAATTCCTCTCTCATTTTGCAGATTGGCGGCTCTTCTTTTTGGCGGGGGAAATGATTAAAATAACAGCGCAACTGCAGGTAGACTTTTCAAAAGTACAAGTATAAACGGAGGGGTCCATGTACTGGTATATAGTTAATTAGCCAGGAGGACTATAGGGTTATTCCGAGAATGGAAACAAAACGAGCGTGAGACCATCTTTCAAAATGACAGACGTAAGTCTCTCTCTTTCTCTCTCTCTTCTCATTCTCTCTTTTAATTTTTTCGCTTTTATTTCGTTGATAATAGCTAAGAAAAAGTGAAAGTGGTATACGATTTAGTGGCTGGTAGTAAACAAAGGTCTCCAGGTTGTCCGTCTTGTACGTTATCGCACCTACTGTGACAGCACCTGAAACGCACTCTGGGTGTTCCAACCATAACAGTGCTGTCAAGTAACGCCGGTCCAAAACTTTCCACCATCGCAAAACCCTTTTACCAAAATTAAATTAAAATATCGCCATTCGACGCACTCGGCTAGAAATGCATCAGAATTATAAAATTGATAGATATTTTTTAAATGTGAATATTCCTGCAGATGTTACTCGTAGATTGTTAAATGAAGTTTGCTACATATCATTAACCTGAAGTCCCGGTTAACGATTATAAGAGATTAAAGATAATTCCGGTGCAATTTTTTTTTTTGACCAGTAGAGCAAATAGTTTCGGGGAAATTTGACCAAATTTGGCGCCATTGTGATAACGTTTGGCAAGTGAGCTGTAGTCGTCCGGTCCAGACACCCACTGTACCTATCAATCTATGACCATTACCACTTTCACTCTTATCACCCACCGCCCACCGACTTGCGCAACTTATCTGAAGGTGTGGGGGGATAGAATCTTGATGAATGTCCTATGTTCACCCCCCATCCCCCTATTTTTCAGAATCGAAAGGGAGACCCAATCGAGAGACGGGGGCTTATACGCGTTTAACCCTCTCTTCTTGTCTCGGCCCACCCGCCAGCACCAAATTGAGTGAAAGTATAGGGAAGGCCATAAAAGTAGAGAACAGGAAAAGGGGTAGATAAATAATTGGCTGACAGAAAAGACTTGAGAACGGTAACTCTTGCACAGACACGTAAACAGGTCTCACGATCGAACCCCCGAAATTTCGGTAACCCCTTCTCAAAGGCACTTTATTTTTTTTAATTTTGTCTCGCTCTATATTTTTTGAGAGACCGAACAACTTTTACTTACGCTGTCACTCCTTTGATGCTCCGGAGGATAGAGCGGCCGACTGAACGGATCAAAGGGTTGTGGATTCGAGCCCAATTCTCCAATTCTCCAAATACCAGCACTCAGATTTCGCGGGAAGTGTAAAAATACTATATTTAACAAGAAATTCTCAACTAGAGTTCCGAGATAATTGGGCAATACTGGGCATAGGTTTCGCCCGCATATCAAATCCACTTCAAAATTCTAAAGGTTTAGATAATTTATCTCAATGTCTCCTCCCCTTCACTGAGATTAGACTTAACTTCGAGCAACCAAGTGTCCCCTCCCGTCTTTCCCCAAAGAGGTCTCTCGTCTAAACAACGAGTGCGATCGCTCATGTTCGACTCTAGCGAAATAGAAAACTGTTGTTCTCGAATATTGTTTTGGACGCCTTCTCCTACTCCTCCTCCTCCTCCTCCTCCTCGGATCGAGTCACCTTGTTGAGATGCAAGGTCATCCGACGCAAACCGGGTCAGAATACTCATTCTGACCAGGGTTAAACTGGTTCTCTCGCTCTCCATATATGCACTGGCGATTTGCTCAAATTATAATAATATTCAGTATAAATATATTCGATGCGCGGTAACGCCTGCCCATTACTTTTTAATTCACGAGCGCCACACTATAAAATTCGGCATTAAAACAATATAAAAGTCAAAAAGACAGCACGCAGAGGCGTAATAAATTTTTAGGTCGGCGCCAAAACGCTTAAAGAGAGCGGCTGGGAGAGAGACTATTCAATACCTGCCGACCATAATTGGTTCGCGGGCGCAGAAGCGGCTAGTGCGCTGCACAAAGGCCGCGCGGGGTGCGGACGGTACAGGGTGTCGGTCAAATTCGCTTCGATCGCGCGGATCCCGGTGTCCCAAGCTCACGGTGTCCAGCTGGGTAAAAAATAAGCAATGACTAGGTAATTCCCATTATGTGCCTCCAACGCCAGAGTTTCTATCGAGGGTTAGATCTAAACGAATAAATAGCCTTCGAGAAACGAGATCCAGGTGTGAGGTTGGAAAATGTTTGGAAGAGTTGTATTGGGAAGGAGATGATACGCTGTGGCGGCAATTGAGGTATCCATTTGGATTTATATGAGCAGTTCCAACCATTTGTGAATACTGGGACTGCCCTTTTATATCTTCAATACAATAATTACTGAATACACTGTATTTTAAAATATGAAGAAGCGTCGATGAACATTCAATTTACTCTTCCGCTTCTCATACAGCGAAATAACTTTTTATATTATATAATGTATTTTACTTTAATTTAACAACTGAAACTGTTTGGAAAGTCGGAATTAAAGCATCAGTCGAATATCAGCCAATCGATATTTAAATGATCTGGGATTTTTTAATCTTTCGGGTCTGTACATTTTTCTGTGAAAAAGTTTTGATGTTATAAAGTAGAAAAACACCTCTTTGGAAGTTGAATCGATCAACTAGTTTTTGTTTATGGAAATGAAAGGCTAAGTTATCAACATTCGGTATACGTAGTACCTGTATACACAAAACCTCTATATTTCTTTCCATGCTTGTCACGAACGCGTCACCTCCTTTCACTGTTCTTACCAGTTTTTGATTAATTAATTATAACTGAATTACTACAATCTTACAATGAACACGAAAATCATAACTCATAAGGGTTGATCATCGTGTCATCTAATCAAGTGGCCGCTTCTTAATACATATTTATTTTCGAGACCAGATAGACAACCGATAGCGAGGGTATCATCACGGTGGTTGATCACGTGATCATGACAGGGGAGGGATTGGTCCAGAGGGGCTGGGCACTGTGAGCAACAGCCGGCCAGACAGGCGGGAGACGGCGGGGATGCGCCGCACATTTAATGACAGGGGCGCATCTCCGGGGGGAGAATTGGGTCAAGTTCGAGACCCGCGGGTTCGGTGGGGGCCCCGGCGTATAGAGGTCTGGTCAGCAGGGCCCGGCATCACCGACAGGAGATTGATAGGTTTTGATGGCCAGACTGCCGGCCGATACGTGCGCGCTTCTGTTGGGCGAAAATAGCGCGGCCATCGGTCACTCTCGAGGTTCTCAATCAGTCGCTCGGTCGTATATATATATATAGGTCCAGCGGGGATTTGAGAAACGCCTGCTCGCCTTCCGTCATGAGAATCGACTGCAGCGACTCTGGTATCCAACTGGAGAAATATAACTGAGTTTGTATTGAACCGGGGCAGGTCTACATAGAATTCCAGATATTGACAAACACAATAGTTTTTTTTTAATTCACTGTAGAAGAGTAATATCACTACAGTATTAAAAATGGCGGTGATCACTATCGGATGCTCTACATATGAGTGGCAATGAATGTTTGATGATTTGCTTATTAGTTACAGGGACTAATTAAAATTTATTGGTTTGCTATCACAGTTGCAAAAAATAACTTGTCAATATTCAATTTTAAAAAAATTCATTCCAAATAATTTATTTATCAAAGTTGTAATTGTAATTGTAA
>JAQGBY010004100.1:0-17440 GCA_034698785.1 Mycogona germanica | reverse complement strand
ATTATTATAAAAGCGAGTTCGCCACTCGGTTCGTCTTCTTCATTCGGCCTGTCCCGAATTCACCATTTCAGATAAAAATCAATTTCGTCTGTTTTTACTTTGCTACATCATCAAGTCGCGCTGTTTTCCCTTTGTCTCCGCCATTATTCGTCGCCATCTTGTTCCTTATTTATATAAGCAAGTGTCTCAGCATGCATATGGCTTTTATTTATTAATCATTAGTGCTGACACTATGACGCTGACATTACCTTTGTAGTAATATTGATCGATAGTCTTCAACCACCCAAGGTCATCGTGAGTGTGGCTCACAAGGTGAACATTTGTGAAACCGGGAATCCCCTTTCTGCAAGCCTGTTACCAAATAAAACTTGTGTAATTCCAAACTGCAATTTTACGAGTAAATTACCGATTTACTTGATATGAAGCCAGTTCACATTAACTTGTTGATTGATGCATTTCAATTTAACAAAAAATGTGAATACAGTTAAATGCTTTTCTAGTTATTGTTAATTATTTACTTGATAAAGAGGGATTCGACGGGGGATTCCAATACAAAAATCGACGGGGAATGCATGGTGTCATTTGCTTTTCAACTATGTGTTTTGGCAAACTCTACATACAGCTGTTTGGTTGATAAACACTATCGTAAATCGGTTTTCTCTTTCATCTCGTGTTTCCCCATACAACTACCACAATAACAGACTCGACGCGCATTCTGTGTTCCTTTTGTTGCCAAAAGAAGCGGTTTCCAATTGTTTTATCAGAACTTCTCAAATATATTTTTTTAGCTGCTTGAAATTGTGTACGTTGCTGTTGCATATTGCATTTCTTTGAATTGATAAATACATGTGGCGCTGTATTATGATAAGGTTCCAAAATTGTTTTCTGTTGAAGCATTTTAAAGTAAAAAAATCATCAAGTGATTTTTTAACAAGATCGGCAATATCTGTTATTTATTATAATACCTATTATGCAGAACGTGGCGAAGAGAATGGTCGATCGTGCACTGTGCGTGCATTAACATTGTGCATACAATATTTATCTACAGAAATATAGACCACAATCACACTCTGCAATTAAAATTTCAAACAAACAAGAAAATCCTCTATTAGATTCACCGAATCATGAAACAAGCTCTTATCTAAAATATTTCGATAAAGTGTCCGATGTGGTAACTAACAGATGGTTTCGCGCCTGGAACGATCGTTAAGCGGCGCGTCCATCCGATTCGATTAATTATTTCAGAAGATCTGATACACAGGGAAATGTTTGTTTCTTGGAACATATTGAATAGCGGAAATGCAATATTTTTTAAATACTCACATCATATCCACAGGTAGGGATAGCTGATTGTATATGAATAAATAGCGATAAACCATAGAGTACGAGATTTACGACAATACATTTCATTTTCGTGCGACTGCTCCAGAGCATGTTAGCCAAATGTCATCATCAGCTTTTGACAACGAATAATGTTCAAGGTGACACATGTGCTTGCTGCTCAGGTGTTTCGTGCGAACTCTGACAAACCAAATACCTTGCTTACAATTTGCATTAGGTTGACCCAGCTGCGTATTGAAGTGGAATTGCAGTTGCTGACGTCAGTACTTGCAGCACAGTGTCATTCAATGCTAATATTGCAATTGATGAATTTATGAGGACAACATTTTCTGAAGGCGATTTATCAGTTCGCTTCAAGAAATCTATATTTGCAAACGACTTGAAATGTTGGGATTAAATAACCGCTGATTTCGCAATTGCGCAGATTTAATCGTTTTAACAGAAAATACTCTGTACTTATTACACTTTTCCGTTGGTGGAAGTTGCATTCCCAATATGGCGATATGCTATGTATACTCTGCTATGAGCACATGTAAATTTTGCAATAATGTTGCCAATTAAACAACTATGTACTCTCCAGTTCAATTATAAAACATTCGATAAAGAAACATTACCATCAATTCTTGGTCTGCATGGTCACATGCTGTCCACCGCACTTTAAAAAAACAAATAGTGTTTTAACTACGGTAACGACAAAGATCAAATAATCGCAATACGCGGGTATACGCCTTCAAGTGCACACAGGCGCAGGTGTGTCTTCTCACGGTGTATAGTAACAGCCGCTTCCTCCCTTCCTCCAGCTTACCTGGTCAATGATAACTTCTGGAATACGTTGCCCCCTCTGTTGGGCGGTGAGCGAAACTATGTAGAATGGGCAAAAACCCCCCTTCATTTTTCTGATATTTTTGTTAAGGAGGTCCACCACTCCAGCGCGTTCGCCTTAAAACCCTCAGGAGGCGAGCCGGTAATTTTGCTAGCCCAGACTTAGTATAAGCTACCTAGGTAGAGATCTTTAACGTGCACCTGAAATCGTACAGACACTTGTCCCACGGCTTTACTTCCATTCCGAAGGAATGTGTGCGTAGGAATTTATCTTAATTTCAGAGCGCGAATGACTAGCTGCCTGAATTTTGTGGAATAACTTATTTCAAATAATATTCATCAACGTTATGAATTTAATTAGGTGATGCAACAAAGCAGCATGCGCAAATCTGACAGAATTAACATATACAGTAATAAGCGGAACAATCAGTCGTTAAATTATAATAGCAACTTGATCAAATTTATTTAAAAATGGAAGGTGTGTTCAAAATATAAGTAACACGTGTGAAACTACTGAGTTACAGGTACATGTAGCCATTCCCCGTGTGTTTCGACCGAGATTAACCTCTTCAAATTTTACGATAATTTATGTAAAATGCAAACTATGGCAAGTATCGAAATAAAATAATTGTAATGGCGTTAATATAATTGGAGACGCCAGGGGTATACTTATTATAATTAGTAGTGTGAGCGGAAATATTCTGGACACACCTAAAAAACTGGCGACAAAAGAGACATATTTAAACTGGTGAACAGCGAAAGTTTAATATTTCTAGCGATCCAATAAGCACAACAATTTACAAAAGAACAATTTTAAATAATTAAAATAATTAAAAATGAATTAATATAGAGTGATGTAGTGAATAATGTGGTGAATATACAATTTAAGGAAATATGCAAGGTGGGAATGCATGACACATAAATTGTAGTGGGTGGCTACACCGAATCCGTAATTATACATACAATTAATTGGGGGCCCAAGCTAGCTTTCGAAATGTACGTCCGTCGTCGTCAAGGGCTGTTCGCGGTTGCCGCGGTTGCCGCAACCAATATTCATAGATTTCTAGTTATTTTTTATATAGAGTATATTCAATAGTACGATTCGGCTATTCGGCCCCTCTTTTGGCAGAATCGTTGTCGCATATTGGGCCACTATTATTTGTATGAATAATTAAGGATTCGGTTTTCCCCAACTACAATATACATGAGGGATTTAGTTAGGGATTTAGTATACAATATACAGTGTCATGTATTCCCACCTTGCATAATTCCTTAAATTGTATATTCGTCACATTAATTTGCTCGGATTGTTTTATGATTAATTAATTTTTAGTTACTTTAATTATTTAAAATTGTTCGTTGCTTATTGGATCACTAGAAATATTAAACTTTCGTTGTTCACCTGTTTAAAAATTTTCTTGATCGTCGCCAGCTATTTAGATGTGTCCAGCATCTTTCCTCCAGCATTACTAATTATTAAAGTAATTTTATTTGAGAAATATACATTTTAAACCGAACACACCGTTAATTTATTCGTATGCTACTGTAATCACAAATGTCTTGATTTCCATTGGATTTAGAGTCACGTAAAGCGCAGGAGCTGAATAAAAGAATAATAATAGAAATATAAATTATTAAAATAATTACAGCATTCAGGAAAATTGAAAAACTATTTTTAAATTGTTCTAAATGACGTAAATAAATATTTAAAAATTATTAATGGTATGTTGGTTATTTTTTGGATAAATTAAATGTTTATTCTCCATTCAATTTTATCAGCATATTAACATTTTTGTTATATTTTTCTTACCATTAAACTTATCTTCTGACTTTAGGGGATCATTAGATGTGCGAGTATCCCCCTTGGTTTTCCAAGTCATTCGTTTTTTGTTCGAAAGCCACGTGTTGGCCCCAAGAGTGGTCTCCCTCGCCGAAGTGATGGTTAGAGAGGAAAACATATTCTGTATAAGTAATAATAATAGAGGCAATTTTCAATTTTTATCTTTAACTAAATACAGCTGTACCACCTGCTAACGAAGCTGCTCTATCTCTCAAGCCAACAAATAACCATTTCATTTTGAAAAATTATTTTCAAAAGTATACAATTGTGTATTGTAGTGGTCGAGCGTTTTTATTAATTCGAAGAAGGGTTTAATTTTTATCAATCTTTTATTTTTAATTGACTAATGTTCACTACAGCCGTACATGTTCATTCACTTAAGTAAATTAATATTTATTGTTTTTAGACCGTTCAAAGGAGCTACTTTTGTTACCTTTATATCGACGGTGACCGGTTGGGAAAGACCGGCGGGGTCGTCTTTTCTTTCATAGAAGTGTTCTAATCGCAGTAATGCGGTTCCGCCGATCCAAGGCTCCAGGGTCAATAATTTCACATTATCAGGAAGTGCAGCGGTCAGTCCAGAATACTACGTAGATGCAATGACGAGAACATTTAAAGATATTTGTAAATGATTGACCATTAATATTCCTGTATCTTTGAACAACGATTGAATTTCAATCGGTTTTGTTATTTATTACATGTTTGTTTAGGTTCGCAAAAAGAAATAGCAAAGTCAATTTTTGTTGAGTTATTGGATTTATAGATTAATTATAATACACAAGAATTTGTCAGTTATTTGGACCAATAAATTAATATCAAGCTCTTACTTTAGCATGTATTTGTCAGATTTTGTTTTCATAGACCAACAGATTAAGCAAAAAATGTACATATTAACAGATTAGAATTCAGAAAAATATATAAATTATAATGTAACATAGGTCTATGGTGTTCATAATATCTTCTGATATGACTATTAAAATGATATTCTTCAGAGTTCATCTATCTTTGCATATATCATACCGTTGTTCTGAAATGCTTCCGGTAGTTGGCAATGCTGAATATGAGAGGCGCAAATGACGGCATAGGAGGTTGAGTTGACTTAAGCGCCGCCACGCGATGAAGCTTGGCGCCAGCGTCTATGGAACTGACGAATATGTGATGTTTTCCACGAACTCGTAGTCCTTTCGAATCCGGTCCCATTTCGTCCAGTACTTCGTTCAAACCAAAGTTATCATCCCGCGTAAGTCGACGATGGACCTAAACAAACATAAATGTTGTGCTTCAATGAATTCGGACTAATTTGACGAGTAAATCTGCTGTGGCAATAACAAAACATGAATAAAAGTGGGTTGTGAATATATAACAACATTTGAATCAGAGATATTGAATATTACTGTACCAACCAATAGTTCAACCTCGCCATCCTCGAGACTCGAACCCCCTTCGGAACGATCAGTAACAACGGTTAGCTGCAAATTACGATTCTTATCCTAAATGAAATAAGCGGAAAATTAGTTAAAACCTCAAATGAATGCCACATTACATTACAATTTTTATCCGCAAGCAGCCCCCAAGAGAGGGGCCTATGGCGGGGTTTGAAAACCAGTTGGGGACAGAAATGGATTTATTTTAAAAGGCTCTGGATTTGAGGCTCATTCAGTCCATTCCACTGTCTACACACTCTAGGGAAATAGGAGTTAAAATATGACGCAGATGTACATTGAAGCTCGTTCACCATTCTAGTGTGGCTCCTTCTACTTCTGTTAGGAGCTGGGCACATAATTTCCCCGATATCAACATTACAATCCCCCTTCGGAATTCTGACCAGCAATCTTAAGCTGATCTCTCTCCTACGATCTTCCAGTGTCCTCATCCCAATTTTGACAGCATGTCTGTGACACTGTCAGTTCTTCCAAATCTACAGCTAACAAATCTCGCAGCTCTTCGTTGAACCATTTCAATTTCCCCTACTAGCCCCACATGGTGAGGATCCCAAATGGAACTGCAGCATTCAAGCAAAGGTCGAACCAAGGAACAGTAGGCCACTGACTTAGCCATACTTGGACACCCCTTCAACACGTTTTTAATAAGTCTAAGCCTAGCATTCGCCGCACTAATCATCGTTTGAATTTGGGTTTTCCAAGATCATTTTGGGGTCATCTGTAAACCCAGATATTTGTTCTGTTGGACAGCTAAGAGAGGTTTCCCAGAAAGTGGGTAGTTATAAAGCAGAGGATCCCTAGATCCAGATAGACATTGATTAAAGTTGGATGCAGAAACGAACTTCTCAAATTTTACGTGACGTCATAATGAATGCTCCCGTGAAATTGTTGTCTCTTGTGTTTCACATTTGCTGTTATCTGACAAATATATAATTAATCACCTCAATGTAGATTCGACTGTTGACTGGGTAATAATTCTGACTGATTGGGTCCGTTGTGGTTAGATTCCAAGTAGGTCTAAAGTTGCGTCTGTAAATGAAATTATGCAAATAACTTTTGAAAATCATCTACCACGTAAGGAGTTATGTACACTGTGATCCATAAAAAAGAGCATCCCAAAAAAATATCAATGACTTCGTAAAAATTGATTTGATTTAATGAATTTAATTTAATGATAAAATAATAATGAAATGAATTTGATTGGCACTTACATAGAACAATGTATTTGGAACAATAATTAATTATAAAATGTGCTCAAAATGTTCTCCGGTGACCAATTTGAATCTCAACTATTTAAAGTAGAACACTGCTAAATTTAATTTAAATCTAAAAAAATTTCACGACGTTGTGATATTTTTTATTTGTGATGCTCTTTTTTTATAGATTACAGTGTATTTGCAAAAGGCTAATTACTATTTGCTTAACTGGACACACATTGTCATAGTGATTTTTAAGAGTTTAATTTTTTTAACATAACTTGCATTTTCGCATACACGTGGTATATTTATTTTTTCACAGGTATCAAACTCATAGCAAATAATATAAATATTATTATACTAAGAGCTGGCGGCTACTCCGCCCGTCCGAAATCTATGACAAATAATCCCGATAAATAATTAGGCTATATTTTCTAATGGCATTTAAACTATTCTTAAATTATAATTGAATTACCCTCGCTTGAGATATTTGTTAAGGAGGTTCACCAGCGTGTTCACCCTAATACCCCCAGGAGGCGACCTGGCAATTTTACCTAGTCCAGGCATAAATACCCGTACTTACTTTCGTTGGATCACTTCTCTGCCATTAGCATCGGTGTAGAATATTCCATCGGTAACGAAGTCTGTCGTGTAGCGGGAGATCACGTCCTTCCCAACGTAATCACTTTATCACACAAATGTGCAATTAGGGAGGGAAAGATTGCAAATATACATGAACGAGTTTTCCGCCAATTTCACCATCATTAACACAAATATCTGTATAATCTTATACTCGTTTGTACAAGTAATTTGCTTTATGGATGAGCAAGAAAACTTATGTGAATTTATGAAAATGCTGCTTTAGGAAAAGTTTAAACAGCGAAATAGATCGATGGAAATATTCGCTTGACCAACACCTTTCTTGTGATAAACATTGGTTTTGATCATTTTACAAATAATTGTGCCCAAGCGTGTGGTGCGTGGGTGCTGTGGGTGCTGCACAGTTAGCCATGCAATTCCTAGATTCTTTGTTCTGCTTACGTCAATTCGATTGGTCCGACAAACCATTCAAATTCCACACCGGGCTCTCCCGGATACACTCGAATCACTTGACTGACGTATTCGTTGAAGGTCTGCTGAATTTCTTGCACCACCTTTCCCTAGTTGCGAATAATGGGAACCAGATTATATCGATTATTCGATCCCGGGGTACTGGTGAAAATGTGCCTCTCACATAGTGCCTAAGAACTGAGAGGGATACAGAAACTCCTGTTGTGGTGTATACACTTCAGTGAATTTAAATAAAAAAGATGAATCATTGTTCAATAGTATTTCAATGTTATACAATATTGTTTGAACCTTACGGTAATAAGAATAGCCTTGACAACACGGCTCACTGGAGCGGCAGATTGACCAGGACTGAAGGAGTAGGCGCCCCCAGAGTCTTGATATTCCAGGAAATTCTGCGACACTTTGAACGTCTTTCGGGTGATCAGATCAGTTATGCTTGTTAATAGACCACTTTTTCTATCAACACGCACTGACACAAGCTAAGAAGTATGATCACATAAATTATTATTTTATATACAAATTGTTGTACACTATATATATAACGAGCGAATAATTTGAGAAATATATGATATCGCTTTGAGAAAATTAAAAGCTATTAATTTTTCTTAAGAACCAAATAACAAATTTTTACCTTATTTTGAATAACTAGGTCGTTAACGTTGTTGTCATCTCTCAAACTTATTCTGTTTTCGGAAGGTACTTTAGGCAAATTTTTCCCAAGAGGTACTTGTTAGAAATATTGTTTTCATAATCTGTATTTCATTAAAATATGTTGATGTTTTGCTCAACCCAATTTAATCATCAATTATTACATGTAATCAACGCCTTTTTTGTTTAATAAAAAATACGATATAAAGGTTATATCTTACCAGAGGATTTCGTTACAAAATAAGTTGTGAAACCGCATGGCTGAAGGGCAACTTGAAATACAAGATCGTATTTTGCATTTCCGAAATACTCTGGATGGTCCAGAACTTGTTCCGGCAGAGGTACCAGCTATGAAGGTGGACAAATAAAAATAACACACACTATATTTTTCTGAAGTACCAGTTATTAACAGGATCAGAGAAAGATCTGCGTTCACAGTTTAAAATAATTCTCACGGAAGTGTAAACAGAGATTCACTGATACGGTCGATTTCTATAGGAACATTTCATTTGAACTTTAGTCTCATTACAAACTTTGAAAGTTTAAACAACTATATGTACGAATAAATCTATGAATTGCGATTTGTACGAAATTATGATTACCTGACTCTTTGCAGCATATCCATTAGCATCAGTCACTCTGTACTCACTGTACAGTGATGAATCCACTGGTACCCGTATGTGACTGATGTAAGATTGCGCCAAGGCGTTGTAAACAATCACTGTGAACTACATGTAGATGTTCATAAGAAAATAATAATGGCGCATGTGAAAATCGATTTTTATTTCATATATTGCACATAAACGTGCCATGTTCAACAAAAAGGAACGTATTTTGCAAACAACAGGCTAATCAGGAAAGCATGCCATCTTCATATTTGAATGAAAATGCTTTATTGTCTATATATATAGTGTAAGAATTAAAATTGCTTACATTATTGTTTTTTTCTGTGATACTGCAGGAGCTGAGATTTAAATAATGACAGAACTCTTGGATTGGTGCAACACTCTGTTGAAGGGGCAACAGCGACGCATAAGCGCTGTTAATTGCTTCCTAGAATATTTTTCAAAGGTTTTTTCATATCAGAAATGTGAAAAAAAATTAAACGGTGACTGAAATCTGTTACCATAAATTTTCAAGGCATTTCAATTTGGCAAGATTTTCAATAATTGTATGAATAGTTCGATCAATAGTGCAAAATGAAATTGGACAATTGCATTGTGTAGTTTCATATTCAATTTTTACAAATGGTACTCGTATTTATCAGCATATGTTTTATATCAGGCTGAGATCATTCAAAGTTTTTGGAATAATTTGCACACCTGAGTAAGAAGAACGCCATTATACAGACTTTGTGTGTAATCATCATTTACAGCCTGCTTCGCCGTTCCCCTATAGAAATGACAAGTAGAACACCAAGCCATGACTACTCACACATTAAATTTTGACCTCGGCAAACATGGAAGTTTAGTATTGAAATCCTTTAAAAGAATATAATGTTTATAAATGATTTTGTGAAGCAAGGGAAAATCCAGAATGGACATTTTGTTTCTAGTTTCTAGTATGCTAGCCCAGTTAGGTACCGGGGAGTTGTTGACTTTTCCTTAAAATTGTCGCCTAGTAACATACAATTGCAATTGCCTTAGTAAACAAGATGCGTATATCAGTTCTGCATTTTAATTTTCACTCCCATATGCAAAATATATGTAATAAGTTTGAAAATGCATTGCTTACGTGATCGCGTCATGGTGCTGAGCATCTCCTTGATATCGCCCTACAAATATACTTATATTAATTAATAATATAATTTCTTAAATATAAAATAGCGGCGCAACGCTGGATCCGCTGACAAAAACGGTTACAAGACCATTATTAAATATTTAAAAATATTTACTTCGAATATTACAGAAACATAATGAAGAAGTAGAATATTTACAAGAACATTACAAACTCTATTAAAAAATGATCAAAGCGCAGGATTGACTGCGTCGTGGGCAGAAATTCAAATACAGAAAGACATATTTTTATGTGGCCGCTTTTGTCAGCGTGGCAAGCGTTGCACCTCTATTATATTTTCGTATTGTACCACCGGCTTCTCCGTCGCATTTACTATTATAATTTTTTAATTAGTTACTCAATTGCAAGAAGATTTCTTTTTATCAATCAACAATAAAATACGTACTTAACCAGTCAATTTTGGCGTTATTTTTGTTCATTAGATTAGCGTAAACGCTTATCTGCTTTCCTATCTTGAATCAATAACAACAAATAAAATTAAAATTAAGTCGAGTATCCCAATACACTTCAATCGGGGTCATTCGAACGTAACTAGAAATTATAAGAGTGAGAATTATTTAAAAAAATAATTATTTTCATTCTTTCCAGTAATATTGCGTTCAGAAGATGAGTTCAGACTAATAATTTGAATTAACCATGGATATAAGTAATTTAAGTAATTTAAAATTAATACGCACGTCTTTATTATTTCCTAGACTGAATCAAAGTACAAGTTAACCATTTAATAAATTATTAATATAAAATAAATGTGCTAAAACAAATTCCACTTAATAGTATTAGCTTTTATGCCTATTTGTTTTAAACGAATTTCATTTGGCATTGAGGCACAAGTAGTAAGTATTAACGTGACGCATACAATTATGTTAAATTTTGACTGGCACCTGTAATACATTGTTGGTGAACTTGGTGTATCCTTTAAAAGCTGGCCTACTAGTGAAGTAGCCGGTCCAATAGTTGCCAGGATTACTGGAGTAAGGAAAAAAATCATCCGATTTGACGTTCCAGGAGATGCCAGCGTCGTTCAGAGACTTCAGATAACAAGATGGCGTCGAGTATATTAAGTTGATCCTGCTACCATTCAATTGCTAGTAATACACGAGGACGATAAATTAACATTGCAAACTTGACTACTTTCGTTTGTTGCTTGGCAGCCAAAATAACCTTTCAGACCATTTGATAAACGATTTCATAATATATAAATTACAAATATGTGACTTACCCGTTGGTTTACATATTTTATGAGCTTGTCCAAGTTCACGAACCACTTGGCAGCAGCCTGGTATAATAAATTTTGTGGCAGCAAACAAAACACAATTTAATCAAATTCAACCTGATGACTAAATAAAAACATAGCTAGATAGTTTAGCGGCATAATTCGAAAAGTACAGTGACGAAAGGAATGACGATTTGTACGGAAAAAAATTTTAAACTGGAAAAATAACAATATGAAAAATAAAATATCTTTCACCAACAGGATTTGAAGACAAACCTTCATACCACCATATTGTCAATCCGAGATCTCAATCACTAGACTACTGATGAACACATTGTTTCAATTGCTTAACTTAGGTACATATCCCGTGTATGGTATTGACTTTAATTTTTAAAAATTGAAACGTGGTGTGTAAAACGATTTGCATTGTAAAACGTATTTCATATGCAAACGAAGCAAATTCGATGGAATGAAGTTGCTATAGGATTCTATAGGATCCCATTTCGTATAATATTTCTATACGAATACTATAATAGTACTTTTCGGGCGTTTCGTACATCATTGATTTAACATTGATTAATCATAGATTTAATTACTAAAATCATTAATTGAATGGATAAAAAGCAGACGCACCTGGTAATGAAAGTCGCTCCCCATTGTCATAATAAGGTTCTTGGTGGCATACAAGGTGGCCTACAAGATGTACAACGTCGATTTTTGTTTGATAACTAACTTCGCAACTGATTTAAGTGATTAATATTCATGCGCCCCTCATATAGTGGCTAAGCACCAAGAGGGGTACAGAAACACTTTAGTAAATTAAATAGAAAAGTGGAAACAATTACAATATATACCCACAAGCAGCCCCAGGTGGGGCCTATGGCGGGCCTATCCTATACTCCTGACGATAATCGATATGTGTGCATGTACAATACGAGAGAACCAAAAGCAATTCGTCTGCTAATGTCACATCATTTCCGAGCGCCACAACGCATTTGATTTTGTGTATCACTGTCATCAACGCGTTTGACCGGGCATTCAAAATATATGCGGACAAGGAAATTGATTTTTGTACATGTATACTCACCTGACTTTCCACCGCTGAAATAAAGTCATCCACGCGTTCGTTGACATTGTAACCTTTCATTTTCAGGTCGTCCTATATTTTGAAACGTGTAAGCCAATTATTATGCATACATTTTGAATTAAATAAATATAATAGCCGTTCTTATAAACTATTGTGCGATGAACAATATTAATTATTTCCATAATTCTAATTAGGTATACACACGAAGGTAAAAATATGAGTATCATCAAGGGATTGTCGACCGATAGCCGGTTGCAGGAATCAACCCTGTAACTTTGGTGGGCAGTCTTTTAATTGACAAATGGAATATTCGATAATATATGGAAATTTTTAATTAATTAAGCGCGTAAGAGTTAATAAACAAATTAGACGTTTCAATATTATACATGTGCGAGTATCTAATTGTATTATATAAACTCATGTTTACCAGAGAAAGATTGAAATACAATAAAAAATTGTTTACCTTTATTGGCTCATCCGTACAAGTAATATCAAAGCAGAATGTAGATGGTGGTTGGTACATGTTTGGCAAAATTCCGGTGAATAGGTCAGCGTCCACGCCTGCATAATTTAAATATTAAAAGTTCCTCCATTTATATACAGATGTTTTGTGAATACTTAGTAATATTTCAACTGTAATTAAGGGTGACAAGAATTCGCCAAGGACCTGTGTTGGTAGCAGGGGCTACATCATAATAATGCTAGAAGTATTCTCGCAGACTACACACCATCGCGCTCAGAAACTTTTTTTATTTGAACCGTTATTTTCAATCTAGTTTCAGGTGTAATGTCGATACATTACACATATAAATATCGAATATATCGAAATATCGATTTAAATATCGTGGGGTTCTGAGGGATGTTTGTGCTGCGAGAAATGTGTTATGGTTCCGTATGCATACGTATTCCAATAACCGTCGACAATAAAGCTCTCGCATCGTTAATTTGTTTAATTTTCGAATAAATAATGTTGTGCCATCAAATACGTGCTGTGATTTATACTCTGCACTACAGGATTATTGTTGTTTTTGTTTATATTTGAATTATCATTTGTCAAAAGTTTCTTGCAACTTACCAAACTTATAAACGGATTCGTCAATTGTCAACTCGCCATAGAATGGTGTCTATTTTTGATAATTACTACATGTCTGTATTCATTGCAATTGGCTTGACCTCAACGTACCGATATTCTCGCTGCCGTGCCAAATCATTTCCAATTTTTTGGTTTTTTTCCTTTCCGCCATATCCTGGGAGTCTACTCTGCCGACGAACATTCCATCAAATCCGAACTGATGATGCAACAAAAATAAACTGTGCTATATAAGATGCGCAAACCTACAGTATGCATGTTCTCACCTTTAAAAAATCAATACGCAAGTTTTTAGTAATTAATTTTGATAATGCAAAAAATTCGGAAAGAAACAAATCCATTGATGCAATTTTAAATTATTAGTATTTACTTTGTCAACTTTGTCGTGTATTCGATTCTATGAATACTGCTAAATTAACTAACTATATAATTTTTTGCGAGAACATAAATACAAAATATCTAAATTCATTAGCATTCATTAGAATACAATCCTTAAATGCAAGGAGGTAGGTTATGGGTCTGAGCCAGATCTATCTAGCCTCTTTGATTAACCTATTTCGTAGACAGACAAAGGATAGCAATTATTGAGTGGTTATCTCGCTGTTCACGTAAGAAAAGCAAAAGTTGTTAAAACCAAGTTTCTCTAGTTTACTTGAGCAAAAATAGAAGCCGTTTCTCGGGAGTGTCCAAATGGATCGATTTGCCATCCAACCCGCGGCGTGGCGCAGGGACCGAAAGTGTCATTGAGGAACCGGAAACCAAGTGTGTGTTCGTCGATGAGTTCGGAATAGTGGTTTCCGGCTTCGTCACTCATGGACCAACCGCCACCAGCAAATTCCAATTGACCTAACAGTAAATAATACAATTAAATTATTTTTTACGAAATATCAAGAGACAGACATTGATGAAAAAAGGTATGCCCATTACCATAAAAAAAACCTTCATAATATTTTTGTATTTATTGAAATTCACTATATATTGATGGTAGTTAATGAAATATAAACATTAAAACGGATAAAGGATTATGTGTTTACCCGATTGAACAAGTGCCCGCACTTGCTGATGAATGTTCTCATCTCTGTTACTCCACCAGCGCCAGAAGAACGAAGACTCCACGTAAATAAATTTCCGATCCGGGTTCTGCTGTAACTCGGACACGACACTGTCCAATATGTATTGGACTCCGGCTTTCTGAATGTCGTCTTTATCTAAACAATATTTTTTTTAATTAGCACGCATAACCTCAGATCATCTTATTATTCTTGTGTGTAAACAAAACTCGCGGAAAGAAATCGCTGAATGCTTTTGATGAATGGAACTTCTGTAATATGTAAGTTAGCTATTGGGTAGGATTGTGTGCAAAACATTTGTCACAAAACAATATCGTCCACTGCTTATGCGAGTACATGGTGCCATGTAGTACTGTCATAACATTTAGTTTATTGACAAATATTAATTCGTTTAACAGTTTGGCTGACTGGCCGAAAAAGTGCGATATGACGCCAGCCGTTTTTGGCGTAATTACCTCCATAATAGTATTCGTCAATTGTCTTCAACCATCCAACATCGTCGTGAGTATGACACACAAGGTGAACATTGATGAAATCGGGGATCCCGGCATGGCAGGACTGAACAGAACAAGATAGCATTTTCTTTATCAATATTTATTATTCATAAAATCAGGTACACCGATCATGTATTTGCCCGCGTATTTAATATTTTTTGTTTAATAAATCGATGTAAATTGTAATCGTTGGCGGTTTCTGTTCGATTATATGCGTGTAGATGCACTGTGACAATAAAGTTTGGCGAATGACCCTGACAATTTATTCGCTGGATGCAGAAATATGGTATGTTCGTGTCAAACGTAAACGCAGCCGCCTGTCGAATAATCAAACATACACTTCGACTCCAAATGAATGAGTGTCCAATTTATGATGTCAATCATCACGATATTGATGGGGGAATAGCTATGGAAGGGGGGGACCAAATGTCCTTGACATATGGTTCAAATTGGCACTTGTTGCAGATGGAAAAAAAGCAATTAATCCCCATTTTTCTGAGTTGTTCAAACATAATTATGACATATTGTTTTAGATAAATTATGCAAGACCAAATATTCAGAGAAATCAAATCGAGGGATGGCTATTACAGGCAGCGCCTTAAGAAATCTTAGCTCGATTGTATTCACTAAATTTACACAAAAACATAATATTTAGTTATTTTAGTGTAGCGACGTTGCTTTTCCAGCGCCGTCTGCCGATCTGTCGTTCAAATTAATCGAAACATGTCAAATATACCCTTAGGAGGTTGAGACGATCGTGTAGTGCAGTCTGTTATTTGATAATGACCTCGCGGCCCGAAAGTTGGTGTTTTTGTATTTCTCCTGTACCTGACAGAATAAGGTGTCTTTTACTATTGGACATCTTTTCAACCAGTTATTAACATCGCCAACTAGTTGGAAATTATTCCATTTAATCGAAAACTGATTCAAAAATCCCTCATTACACTATGACACTCAATTGAGCTCAATTAAGATGGGTGGATTTCCATTTGAGAGTGAACAGTATTATCTTGAATTAATATTTTGATCAGTGTATAGACGCACCCTGCTCAATCACGCTTGGATTATGTGTGCTTGGTACGTGTAACAAAGATGTTTTTATTAAAGAACGTGACCAAATCATGTTCTCGTAACAAATGCCAAGCATACATTAATCCGAGCATGCTTGAGCAGGGTGCGTTTAAACACTGAACAAAGTCGGCATGACAAGATATTGCTGTTCATTCTCGAATGGAAATTCACCCATCTTAAATGAGCTCAAGTGTCATAGTGTAACGAGGGGTTTTTGAATCATTTTTCGATGAGTTTGAACGGCAGATCGATATACGGCGCTGGTGATAAAATCTTTATTAACCTCTATTGTGCTTACCGATTTTGAATGTACTTATGAGGTTGCGTCGTATTTTTAAGAGTATTCGGGCACAAGATCTGATTTTGAAGATGGCGCCTGCGATCTTGAAAGTCCGCTTTCCCAAAATGTCAATGACAATTGAGATTTCTTAAGCAAACTCAGAAGGTCACACGTGTAACATGGATGGATATTATGGCACATGACGCGCCTCCAAACTTAATAACTATTTGGCGCATGTGTGGATATCGATTCCGCGCTCTCGGCGTTACCATGGCGAGTTAATAAATATTGTTTGGTGAGTAATATAAACTAACAGAGCGCAAAGTCTACATTTGACACAGATAGTACCCATGTCCCCGATGTGTGAGTGACGTCACGCCTATGGTTAAGAAGGTAGGTCACTGAGTCACAGAATGAAGGTCAGGGATCAAACCTGGCAGGTATGTGTTGGGCTAGTGCGTTGGACCGGTCAAACTTTATTTTATTATAGATGATATATAATTATCATTTCTTCAAAAATATTATTTTCGTACTTTAGCTTCGAAAACAAATGTTTTAAAACAAAATTCTGCAACCATTTGTGTTTTACAGAGTTTATAATGTTAAAAGCACATTAATTTAAGAGTATTTAAATGATTCGTGCATTTTCATTAATAAATTATCCTAACCGATTACGTTGACATACAAGGTGATTGCTCATTAATTGGTTAGTTAACAGTTATAGTTAACAGTTAGACAATAGTTAACAGTAAAAAATGATTAATATTTACGCTATATATATATTTTTTTTTTGTTTATTTCCCTTATAGTATCTGTACCCTCTCATGGTGTTTAGGCCTTATGGCCACATCCTATATTATAAAACTGAAGTTGGGATTTTTGTTTCCAGAGACTTTTTGCCGAACGGCTCAATGAAATGGCATAAAAATGAACATACCGTAAGTACACCATCATAATTCGCTAGCGACGGAGCGACGG
>JAQGBY010004099.1:0-17441 GCA_034698785.1 Mycogona germanica | reverse complement strand
ATCATACACTGCGTACTGTTCTTTCAGAATCTTAATCTTAGAATTGAACAGAGGCGCTGCACATTAACATAAGTAATGTATTAATGTATGGTCTATGTACTAAAATAATAATTTTATGGAACATCGCTGTCAAATTGGAAATTGCTCGCAAATATTCGCTCAGCTGACTTCGCTGGTTAGGGATGTACTACTCTGAATGTACTCTGGGGACCAGAACCTCCAAAACAAATATACGAAGATGATAAAATTGTTGAAAGATTAGCCCCAGGCAAACCCTCTGCCAAATGCGACTGTTTCTTATCGATTTGGCGGCAGCATGAGTGTGCACTTTAAGAACAAATACGTTCTTGCTTTTTTTTATTACTTTTTTCAATGCAGAAATCTACAATATTGACCACAGACGAAACATAAATATTTGTATACTCTGGATACGAGTATACCGTATTTCTCGTTGCATTGCGAAAATAACACAGATCATTTACTTAGCAACAGTCCTGACCTCGAGACCACGAAAATAGAAACGACAACGAAACGAGACTACGAAAATAAAAATGAAACCAAAAAAGTATGGACGCTAAGTTGAAACTTTATCTGATGTTGCCTCGCTCTTCATGACGACTACTAAACAACAAATTTAATATCGGTTCAGTATTTGCTACTCGATCGTCACTATTATTGTCGCTAAAATCGCTTCAACAAAACCCAATCAATTAACCAAGAGTTTTAATTGAAGACCGCCAGATTACCACCACACACTACAATATTGCAATGCACGAGTAATTTATAGCATATAAATGTATCTAGATACAGAACTATGCAAACAGACACGTTCTTAGATTTAATTAAATTTTCGTGTAATCTAAGTAAATGAGGCATCCAACGTCTAAACAACAGCTTCAACAACCGGAATAATAAATTGTTGATAAAATATACTCACGAGCGCCTGATACATCATAAACATGCAGAGAGCCAACACCAAAACACGCCAAATTCTGATTACTCGACACAAAATTCTTGTGTCCCTAGAGATTGCAATTAGAGCCAAGTGCGATAAAGCAAGATCGACCAACGATATAAATACTCAAAAACTCATTCAGCGAGAAGACCCAGCAATCGCATGCGCGCGCGCGCGTTAAAGAACGAGCATAAATTCAGTTACGCAGAACAGAACAGAAAAGAGAAAGAAAGAAAAAAATCCGGACATGGTTTATGCCTCTATCAGCGAAAAATCCATTACGCTGCCTTTTGTCTTGCCAAGGCACCACACATTATGCTAATGTCGAGAAGCGCCAAAGAAGCAAAACAAACTGGTGGCATACGGTTTCGCGAGAGTCTCATGTGACCGCACACAGCCATTCATAAACAACAGTCAAACCGCGCGGCGGTTTTCGCTTGTCTCTCGCGGGATGGAAAGGGCGGCCCGCACTCTTTCCAGTGCGCATGCGCGGACTTTTAAAAATTAATAGTCACGTGACAATCGGTGGTCGCCCTATTGAGAAATATGGGTTGGACGCGTGACAGATAGAACCTGTCTGTGGGAATTCCCCAACATCTCTGCGGTCGTAAGCCTTCCTTTGCCTCCTGGAATATGTGATGGTTTTGTAAGAACCGAATATGTCGGAAGTTTTTGATAGGAACTATAAATCGGTTTATCAACTGATTATTGTCTCAATAATCACGGAATTATACAAACACTGATAAGATATATGATATTTATTTTAGAATCGAAAATGTAATGAAATAACTAAGAAAATGTAACCAAAGTAATCATTAGTCTCGTAACTATTTATAATGGCATGGCTTTTTTTAGTTTCAATCACTGTAGTGTATAGCACTGTGTGATGTACATAGTTTCACTAGTACCCCGAAGTCGAACAATCGAGAGCCCGCGCCGGGAATGGAACCCGGAACTTGCACAACACTAATACGGTATTGACGATAAGTCGGACTTGTAAGAAACAGAAATTGTTATTTCACATTGACATTGAAGTTAGACGAAATTGACAAAACATTGGAAAATATTTGTACTTGGGAGGTTTGACATTTTCAAAGATTTTATATACTGTCCACGATTCCTCTGAGATGCCATTTCTTGGTTTTATGATTCAGTCAAAATGATGACTGAATTTTCCACATTATTTTTTAGTAGCCGAATCGAAAATATAATTGGATTTTGCAGTTGGTCCAATTCAAAACTAAATTGGATTTGGATTGTTTTATCGCAATTGCTCAACCCTATATTGCTTAGATTGAAAAATAAAATCGACTTGTCCCAGAGTAGCGACATCCAATTGAAAACCAATCGTTTCTGGCCTTTTGGGGGATCGACAAGGCGGGTGAACACGTGAGAGCGAACAAAAGGGGACGATGGAACCGGCGATCGGTCCTCGGAGGAGCTGTCGTCCGCGGACGAAATCGGGGCTAGACACAATGTTAAGGAACAAGCCTAGACACAATCTTAAGAAAAACTAGAGCGATGCAATAAAACGAAAAAGATAAGTGAATTACGCGATCCAAACGACAAGAGTCTGTACGAAGAGATAATAAGAGGGCATAGATGAATGAAGTTAGAACTCAGGATTGATAAGATTTGTTGTCACGATCCCTTCCACCAACGCACTGGATCCAGGGCTGCCCCAGTAAAACGGATATAGTGCGGTGAACACAGGTTATTGAGAGTGACTATAAAATACAGAGTACATGATTACGTTGTCAGTGCTGCTGAAATTCAATTGTCTTTCGAGTATTTATGTTTGCCTGAGAAATATACAGTATAACCATGCCGGCTGTTCCCTATACCCCGAAACAGTAAAGATGTTCTATTAGCCGTATTACAACGACAAATACACTTTTTAATCTCTTGCACACAGCATTCAGCAACTGCATGAAATGGTTATGGGTGCCTACTAGAAATTATCCTAATGAGAAAAATATTGGAATTGAAAAGTATATCCATGCATTTTTAAATATCCATTTTGCAATTTTGAATTTTTGATTGCTTGAACATTTCTGATCCCGAAATCAGCGGGGAATTTCAGCTTCTTACAGACACTATGAGCATAATACGCTCGTGTACTTCAGTGTAAACACGATATAGATATTTAGATACATATCAAGAATAAACATACTGCACAAAAAATTATATGCTTAACAAAAAGTTTGTATAAAAAGCTAACGTTTATTTGCAAGAAACAGTGCAAGAAAAAAGTTATGTGACGTGCAGAAGCGAATGTTGTACGAATAGAGTTATGGTTTTAATAGCTTTACTAAAGTTTATAAGCTCCTAAAACATGTAATATGAGGTAATTCATCATGACGGCATGTCATATACTCAGCAAGAAAAGACACCGAGAAATAGCCCCGCCCCCTCCCATCCCTCCCTTCCTTCTATTTTTGGGAGAAGTTCAAGTTTTCTTTTTCCGACTACAAAAACACTTCCGCGTGCACTTAAATTGAGGAGACTTTAATCCAATCACCTGTAGTGACAATTACATATGGTTGTTAAACATTGTTTTTGAATCAAAAATTTAGAAACACAAAACTATAAAAAGAATAACAATTTAATGTTTTCTTTACCGAATTGTTATCAGTTCAGATAAATGTGTTTAAAAATATTAATACAAATCAATCTTGTTTTTCTACTTCCTTTTTGTAACAATCAGATAAATGTTATCAATAAGGTTATATTGGCTCGTGGTCCAATCGGTGTAATACAGTAATTTTCAAACGGGATATAGAAAACTTCAACTGCTGTTATAGCGCTACTTTAATTTAAAAAAATCTGAGATCCGACATTTCAGATACTTCATTTGCCAATAGGAGAGTCAACTTCCTCTCGAGACAAACACCACATACGTCTCAAAATTACAAGACAAGATCGAGAGTAACCAACATCTCGATTTAAGTCGCCTTTACCTACGGTGCGAATATATGACTAACCATACGGTTGCCTCAAGAACTCTATCCGCTACTAGGCATCTAAAATTAATGTCGCTTTTAAAACTGCGGGCCGATAGACCATTACGACAATCAATAATTTATTACATGGTCTGTGTAGTAGTGCACGATTACTACTCTGAAACGATGGAATATTTTAGTTAGCTTGGTATGGGGCTATGATTAGATCGAATTACAAAAAATATAAAATTGTCGGTCGATTTAGTTTGGTACATTTTTAATAAAAACTAAGATACGGTATATGATTCGGACTTATGTGATATGTTATATCTCTATATTGACTCTGAAGCAGTGCTGAACTTGCAAAAAACAAATGTCATGAATCATAAGTGCAGACTCACATGATAATTGTGTGGAAATCGATGTTTCACGTTGACACACTTCCAATGAATATGTAATGATCTTAATTGTCATCCGGCAAATTAAAATAAAATTTAAAGTTGGGAAGTTGAAACCGAAGAAAAATGGGAAAGTGGCGTACGTGGTATGAGAGACTAGCAGGATACATACACTATCTGGGTCTGTATCTCGATGATTGATCAGATATTGTTTTTCAGCGAAATATTAAAATAAGTTTATAGAAATCCAACACCAAACTGCGCAGTAGATTCTCCAAAGCCTGTCTCAAGATGAATGAAACAACACCGAAATTGTTTGGCCTAATGACGCGAGACTCAAGCTAATTTCTAGCAGTGATGAGACGCAATTGCAATGTTGTCTCTAAAGGTGTCATTCCTCAAACAGAGCTAATAACAGTTCGTTTTAATTTCAAGAATCTATTCTTCAAAATGAGCTCAAACCCTATGAATTTTCACAATCGTTTGTAAAGTTCACAGGTCTTCGACTGACAATTGGGATAAAATTTATATGTTCCTGAAGCTTAGTGTACGTGGAACATTGCATCACCACAAAGCTTCTTCTTAGATCAGTCGTACAATTTTCTTTCACGCAATGTCCCCATAAATTACTATCGCGTCGGCTTTGGTGCAGCCACAACTCACACGGCTATAGCCCGGAATTTTTCAACAGTATTTCTATAGAATTCCTTGGCGACATTCTGTGATCATCGGGTCGACAACATTCGACTATTGTGTGGCGCAGACGACATCTAGCGCGCCTTCGTAAACGCTCACTTTATTAATAACACTCGAAGGGTCATTAAATGACGATCATTCATGTTCTCCAACCGAAGTGAACGCTCGTCGACATTGCGCAGACCGGTTAATAAAAATACCAAACATTGGGTGGTGGCAATTTAATATCGAAACTTTGGATACACGTACACAATTTGCTACACGATCAACAGGACAAAAGGTACATGGTGATGGAGGACGAAAAAAGGTCATCGTGAGTCATCCAGCATTATTAATTAAAATCTCACGACGGGATGTCGCCAACGTATCAGATGCAACCTGAATGAATGTGTGGGAACTTTCATCAAAAATAGGAAATGTTAAGGAGAAAATGGGACTACCCATACTACTGTACAGAGTACAGGTGAAAACTTATTAACTGGTATAATCAAAGAAGCTATTTTACTAAATTTCAAACTTGCTACCAAAAATATTTGTCAATTTTGAAACTATCACAGATAATTGGTAGCACTAACAGAAAGACAAATGAAATTTTCGATGATATTGCTGTAAGGAAAGAAAAACGATGATTTTGCTTAGACAGCGTAATTGCATCAAAATTCGATGTGATTTGAATTCTTCTCTTTAAAGTTCTTAGAAATATTGTATTATCGCGCTTGTGAAATAAGAATTAAGCAATATTCCCGGGTTTCCCAGCGAAGAGATTAGTTTTGTTCGTTTCGGAGGGGTAGCGGTGTCGATACCAAAATATTTCTAGGATATTGAGTACACCATCGTGCTCACACTTGCTCAAAATATTTTTAAAACGTGTTAACCAATGACAGCATCGGGGTTTCTTTTTTAAAAATTCCGCCGATGCGCCAGACATGCAAAAAAGGTTCTTAGTGTACCAAAAATTATATTCTTCAGACACTATAACAAAAACGACACCGAGACAGATTTAGACCTTACTAATGAAATCAGTCAGCTACTCCATAGTCAAGATTTTTAAAAGGCGTCTTAACGAGTCGTCTCTCCGCTTATTGATAAGCAGACATTTTTCTATTATTTTTGTGCAAGCAATGCCAGAAGTAGTCCAGAGTTAGTATTATATTATTACGCATGCATACATAATTAATTTTGAGATCAGATATTATTTTACACAATTTATAACGAAACTTTGTAGATCCTCATACTCTCGCAAAAATTATCAAAACGATTTTAGTTCAATCAATAGTTCATTAAAAATAGTAAATCAATAGTTTATTAATTAAATAAAGTAATAAACTTTTTGAAAAGTCACATATCCATTGGATACTCGTATATACATGTTGCGTATTATAAAAAACATTCACTGAATTTACGGTTTGCAATGCACTTATATCCAATATAAAAATCGATTGCCGCACTTGCGATCTACAAAATGCATTTGAGCATACCTGGAACAACTGTATGTTCTATAGGTTTTTTTGTAAAGCCATTGAACAGTAACAGTAATTTATCTAGAACTCACGAATGTGTACAGAAAATATGTTTATACTACTCTGTATTTATAATATGCATCGACCAAATGTAATCTGTATTACGTTCACTAAAAAATGCATATATGTTTTTACAGCATTGGAGACTTCAACAGCTGGCGATGCAAAAGGAATTGATTCGGTGAGATTAGCAGCAGCAGAGGAAGAACTTATCGCTCTACTGAAGAGGTAGGAAAATAATTAAATAACTTTGGAAGTATTGGAAGCACTGTGAGTTATAAGAAAGACCACCCCTATAAAGAAATCATCACAACTTCGTGAAAAACTAAATGAAATTGTATTGCTCAACTAAATGAATTTTGGCACTAATCGTAGGAACAAAAATAAATTATAAAATGTGCTCAACATGACACAAGTCCGAAGTCGAATGCGCCATTCTTTGATTGACTAATCGATTATACGCTGGTCGAGTTCAATTCACGTTTTCTTAATTACGTTGTTTCAAGTCTTCGATATAGGTAATCTTCGATTTGTAAACCTTTTCCTGGAGAACTCCCTAAATTTTGTAGCCCACTGGATTCAATTCCGGACTGTTTGGTGGCCAGTGTTTGGGTTCGATCAACTGTGGCGTTTCCCGTTCAACTGTTTTTCGAGCACAGTGAGCGGTCTTGGTGGGGATTTTTAAGAAATGAAAATGTTGAGATTTGTCGCATGTCCGGAATCAGTAATTTGGTCAAAAGTTTAGCCTGGTTTCAATTCCAGTTTGACCGAGTGCACAAACACCAACATACACCATCAACGATTTGCTAAATGTTTGGCGTTTGCGAAAAAGTCTTTTTAGTAGAAACATCTCTCTTAAGTGTTCCTTTCTTTGCATAAAGACGTTCGTTTTTGGCTGCCACCTACAGGAAATTCAATTAAGCTAATAAGAAGCGCCACCTATGCGCGGCAAATTTAATTATCTACTAATTAAAGTAGAATACTTCAAAATGTCATTTTAATCTAAGCAAATTTTTACGAAGTTGTGATATTTTTAAACAGGGTTGCTCTTTTTTTTTTATAACCCACAGCCTAGACAAACAAAATTATTCCTTAACCTATGTAAACTTTCAGATAAACGATACTTTATGTCAATTTCTTAGAGATAATACAAGTAAGCCATCAAAATATTAAGGTGCCCCAAAATCCTTCATACTATATTTACTAATGTTCTTGTTCACCCTGTTACCCTGTTTGTGTGTAAATATGTACAACGTATATGCTATTCGTTGATCTTGGCCAACGTCGTATTGTTTACTGGAAGATTATGCAATTTAAAATATATTATAAAATATTGAATTTCATTTTTGCCCATTTGATGCCAACTTTTATCAGTTTTATATATATATACCAACAAAATAATAGTAAATAAAAAATATTATCTACTCATATTAAAAGTCAAATTAAGTTAGAAACACGATAGCGTCTGAAGGCTAATGACAATACTTAAAAGAACGAGTCATGTGTTTTTTTAATCCAAAGGATATTTTGTAAGTTGGGCGTGCAAGTGTACGTACTGTACATGCATATATGAGTGGTATGAGTCTGGTGAGGTAAGAAGGAAGTGAAAGGAGGGGGGTGGCAAACAATGCTCACGATCGGCTCACAATAAAGTAGAGTTTCGGCGACATGCAATAGTGAGAGACATGCGGTGTATGCATATCCTGTACGACCGTATTGTGTAGCGGGTGATTGACAACAACTTAATTAAACCTGTATATGGATGGGAACAACCTTGTGTCAAATAACATGCGCAATGATGCCTCTATGACACCGCAATATTGTATTCTATAATATTAAAACAGGTCGCAAGTAGGGAGCCTGGATAGAAACTACTCAATAGAGGTTTCATCAAAGTCAGTACAATAGTTACTCGCTCGTGTGTCACGCGTTTAGGATAATGAAACTAGCAAATTCGCAAAAAAACATCAACTACGTTTGCACTTCAATATTAGGATAATACTAAAATTGGAAAGGGTAAAGAGACGAATTTATACGGATACTACGTCGTTTTGATATTTGCATGTAAACAAATTAAAATGTGAATCCATTTTCTTTGTTAAATTACATTTATGCCTGAATTTGCCCTATTAAGGGTAATTCTGTATTTGCCAAATGACAAATGAAACTATTTACACGTGTATAGGTTCTTCTTACAGTTCTTGAAATGTTTGCGTTATAAATGAGGGAGCTATTTTATTTCTTCTTTAGTTATAAAGGAAATGTTTTCTGCTTCTATACGGAATAATAGATGGTGCATGTAAAATTTGATCGATAGAATCATAATGCGATTTGACAGCCATTCACTTCCTCAAGATGATGCTCAGTGAGAGCTTGGGTCAGTTTGGCCGAGGAAGACTTAGTAAAAGTACGTAAGCTTTAGTAGCTATTTGACTGCAGCATCCGCAATAAACTGAATTGACAGCATTCAAAATCCAACGTTTAGATTTGCAGTCAGCCAACCATGATACATACCAGTACATCCAGAAATTCTCTATGCTAGTTCAAATAGAATTCACATGATCATTCAAACAAATGTTTGGTCCATACGTATGTATTTCAACAGCATAAAAGTATATCTTGAAAAAACAAAGATTATATTGCTCCCCTTGTGAAATGATTTCTCCATTTCAGAAATGCGTGATACAAGTATCAGGAAAGGAACAACGGAACACAATACCACGATTGACAGTCGATCCAACGAGAAGGGATGCCCCATTCGGATGAAATTACCTCGTCAAATTTTATTTCCGTGATAGTGACAAGGATCCGCTAAAACAGCTAAATTTAACAACGTGAGTGTGATTCGCGAAACGAAGCTTTCATCAGAACTCACCGAATAAACCGACGAAACGGTCGATATTCCGAATTATCGTCGGCAATTTCGTACATGACATAGCGTACGCCATCTGTCACACGACAGGACAGCAAGAAGAATCTTCCCTGTTGCAATTCTGTGAGAACGACTACCGCACCATTAAAACGACATGAATATTTGCAAAGAAATTTAGGCAGTCGCAGACACTTCAACAACTCGAGAAATACACCAAAGAAAGAGATTTTCGATGGAACGAAAATTAATGAACGAAATTCGAGAACGTTGTGCGCAATGACGTAATATGTGCTGCGTCTACAAATATGTGACACATTTTAATGAGAAAATCGGCTTATTGGTATGTAATATCATGAAGAATATAATACATCATCCAAATTGGAGTATTATTTGTACCGAATTTTTTCTTACGCAAACAACATCATCGGTCGTACATTATTTTAGCGTCTGCAAATCTGGTGTTCTCTATATAAATTTCGATTCAGCCCATTTTTAAAATCGCCTCTGACAGCGGTCAATTCCTGAAGACGTGATTCCTTAACATTTCAACACGGGTTTATAAATCGAAAAGATTCGCTTCGATGAATTTCTGGAAAAACCCGACTAGGCTGACTGGACATTTAGTAACCGATGGAAATGATGAAATGCAAATATGAAGTCTTCCTATTTTTCTTCCTTGACGTCATCATCCCTTAATACGCGAGATGCGTAACTGATCACAGCGACCGATATGTGAAGAAAGAAGCGCTGAAGCAACAACAAACGAGATCCCCAAATGGTTGAGCGATCCCTACAGCCAAAACCGTGATGGCTAAAGTGCAAATAAAATATATTAAAAAAATCATCACGAAAAACCTTTCGTCAGAGAGATTGGCTAACTTTGCGCAAGTGCAAAAAAATGAGCCAGCAAATTGATACGGCACAAAGTGGATGGGATCTGTCGGAGAGTGGGGGAGGGATTGAGGTTATGCGGACGGCCCTCGCAAACTAGACCTTGCTAAACGGGAAAGATGTTCTCGTACTCGCGTGGCTACGAACATTAATCCATCACATTCATTAATCGGATTAGTGGAACCGAGCTCGGAAAGCGTCACGGAGCTCGCTCTCTAAATGGAAAGCCAGGGTCTGTACGCCACATATACACTCATGGCTCACATACGCGCAGACGCTGGGAACTTCCCAAGTGTGGCACCACCGCCTGACTCCATACGAATTGGCCTCTCCCGAAAACTCAACAATCTTGGTGGACTTCACAAGCTTGGATCACTCGCCGTCGGAATGAAAAGGCAACTGACTGAGCTGGTTCTTTGTATGCTATTATATGGCGCCCTCTGATGGTCATTGAGTGATTCTAGATGCCACGTTACAGTTGCGACCAAAACTTCCCAGGTGCTGGCGATAATATCGATGTAAACTAGAGGAACAACGACAAACAATGAAGTGCGCTTGTGACAATAAAACAATCATAACATACTAAGCAATTTGCAAAGTAGGCAAAATTTGAATTTGAAAAATGATGAAAAACATCCATGCGAGTTTGGAAATAATTCTAAATTTACCCCTCTTTGGATTAAATTCTACTGAAGGCATTCTTTGTTTAATTATTATTGTTTTAAAATCTCACTATTGGAAGGAATTTGGAAGCTAGCTAAGACTAGATAGCAACCTTTAATAATTCCTTAAAAGAAATGCCACTCTAAATGTGAGTTTAGAAATAATTCTAAATTTTCCACTCTTTGGATTAAATTCTAAGGAAGGCATTCTTTGTTTAATTAGTATTGTTTTAAAATCTCACTATTGGAAGGAATTTGAAAACTAGCTAAGACTAGATAAGAACCTTTAATAATTCCTTAAAGAAATGCAACTGCGGTAGAAGCTAAGACAACGACGCCACTATACTCCCGTTTGTCGTGGAAGAACCAGATCCACTAAACTTCTTTTTTGAAACTACAGGTCAAGTAGCCACATGAGCCAAACGGTTTCTGACAGCGACCAACATAGTAAAGCAGAACGGGCCGCACGATCTGATGGCGAGTGTCGCATGACGTCAGTCGATATTGCCGACCGAGAAATCCGCTATCTCGTCCAGAGAACGCTGCAAGCACAAAAAATTCACTCTCGCTAATAAATCTTACGGCGGTCGGTGACGGTGGGAGGAGGGTAGAACAGGCGGCAAATTAGCGAAAAGCCACTCAATATAATGACAGTGTATGGGGGGCGGGGCGGTGCGTGTGTGTGTGTGTGGGTGTACACGCGTTTGTGTTCGTCAAATGACGTTTTTGGTCAAACAGACTTTCAACAATCTGGACATCTTGACGTGAGCTCGATTATAGGTGGGCGATAGAGCCGCTTACTTTTTGTAACGAGAAAAAAACTATATATTCAATATATCGACGTTCTCTGGACACACGATTGATGGCTTTGTAATACGATGTCGCCATATGGCGGTATTGGATATATGATGTTGTATCAATTATAAAAAAAAGGTTTATGTTGAATTTATTGTTCAATAAAATATGTTGAAATTCGCTATGTGTATGAAAATTAGATTTTGACTCAATACAAAATGTATGAAAATACTTTGCTAGTATGATAAAAATTTACATAATTTACATATCATATTTTTATTCAGTTTCTGAAAATTAAATATGGAAATGTTTTAAACCTCTAGCTAGCACGTGACCATCACGTTAAATCATATTGAAATTATTTGAAGAAATAATTCTGATAAATGACTTGTCGGATATGACATCGCTCTGACTAATAGTCACTACTGTTTAATAATATCTGTATACGCAGACGGATACCTTTGCATGCCGCGTAAAATGGATGCCAGTGCCTTTCAATACGGATCGTTTTAATCAAATATACTTATTATAAATTATTAGAACGTGGTGTTGTTTCAGACGTATAGGCCAAAGCAAATTACTCTATATTTAAAAACCTAAACAAGAACATGGATAATCTCTTGATTAAAACTTTGTAAGTATTTCCTCCGGTTTTGCTTACTGCAGTGCAGCCATAGAGGCTAGACAATAATTAAAATTCTAGTAAACCTTCAGAATAAGTTAACTTTGATTTTGCAGACCCATTAATGGATTTGTATTAGTTTTATTATCGGTTTAAATTAAGTCAAATAATCTGTACAATGCTCATTATAGATAGGGTGTGCTCTATCAATTATATATACTGTGTATTTCCCATGAACAGTGTGCTGCACTACTGCAGAATGAAAAGAAGGTGACGGTCATCCCGACTGTTGTTAAATTGGATAACTCCGGTGTCTTACACGAAGCCCAGTCGGGGGTTGCTTTTACGAAGAGTCGCTTTAGATGCCTATACGCTTGTCTTGTGGATGACCTTCTCGCTTGCTCGCTTGAGAGATCTCAATTGTCATTGATATTTTGGGAAAGCGGGCTTACAAGATCGCAGTGCGCTATCTTCAAATTCAAATCACGTGCCAGTGATAATTGAGTTAAATCAATTTTGCCACCAGCGCCATCTACCGATCTGTCTTTAAAACAATTGAGCTGATACTTGAGTTCACTTAAGATGGGCGAATTTCCATTCGATATTGAACAGTAATATTTTGTCACGCCGACTTTTGATCTGACGTGATCTAAATTTTAAGATGGCGCCTGCGATCTCGAAAGCCCGCTTTCCCAAAATGTCAAGAAGAATTTAAATCTCTCAAGCAAACTCAGAAGGTCACCCGTGTGACAAGGGTATAAAGAGTACAATATACTTGCCGCTTAATTGCTCTTCTTTTCAACACGAAAATTCAACCAATCAAAATAATTAATTTTGCCATACGACTGCCACTACATAAAACTATATAATAAACATTTCCATGAAAAAATGTTTTGTAATTTTGGTTCCAAAACATCTTTCACTTACATTTCATGTATATTGAAAATGGTGCACAATTCAAATGACGTGTTTGAAAGTCAATCTGCTGAAACGCGCAAATTCACTAGGCCACTACATTCACAGTTGCACTTCTTTCGTTGTCATCCCTGCATCAGGGCCTACTTTCATTAATGCATTTGCATCAGCGCACGGGTCATCGCTGTCAGAAGTCAGGCCCGTCAATTGCAATTTCCAAGAGACCATCTTGTCAAAGAAACCTTAACAAATATCTCAGACAGACAAGGCGAAATGAAATCGGCACGAACAAGGTCAGTGGCGTGAGCGACTGCTCGCAAACTTCTCCAGGTAAGCCAGACCTACTCGCGCTGTTGTTCTCTGCCCGAAGTGCATGCCGGGAGGAACATTTCTCGTGAAGAGATGCGCCTAGGGAAACACTGACCGGGACGGCAGCACTGTTGTTATCGTGTTGCGAAACCCGATTAAGTCTTTCCCGGCATCCATGCAACGCACTCTTTTGTCGGCGAAAAAATGATTACAGCAACATACGAGAGCGCATTTCGGGGCTCGATAGCGCAGTTGGTGAAGTGCTTTTTTCGAGGACCATCTGCGTATTTGGGGATACATGAAATACTAACGTTGATGAAATGAACTTCTGATATAATGACCCGCCAGAAAAATCTAGTTCTCAGATGCTCCTTCAAATTTTCTTTTCATCTCGAAAACTACACAACATCTCTGCAAAATCTTAAAATTGTAATCCTAAGTAAATGCAAATACGGCTACAGAGTATTCCACATATCTCACATAAAATTATATTTTAAAATATATTCAACACACATTTTAACATTTCGAATTAGGCCGTCTTAATTAAATGCTAATTGGTTAATTTAATAATGTTTATTAAAGGAAAACCAGCTATAAGGATAATTTGGAATCGCACTCAAAATTAGATTCGGTAAAATATATGAATGTTACAATTTAAATAAAGAAATTAATTAAAATAAATTAATTAGGTGGTAAGCTTGACGCAAACCAAAATAATTTAGTGTTTTTAAATTTCAAAAATCATGCATGTGTTCACAAATAATTCTCAATGTTTGAAGGTACAGCTGTACCGAAACTAATAGAATGAACTATATAGTCTTAACATAAAAAGTTAATTACTAGTTTTGAATCTACATGTGAACTTTGATCGATTTGCGAGTGCTTCATTTCCATGCTCACTGAATGGAACTGTCTGTTATGGAAATGCTGTTGCATGTTAATCTAGAAAGACCAGCAATTAAAACGGACCACACACAATTTTAATCGCCTCTAAAATTTAAATAGTTTTTAGATTAACGCGGCTAAAAGCTAATGTTGTCGTAACCAACAAAGCGACGCTCATAGTTTTGCTCTAAACAGGTCACTTTATCATATCGGTTATTTGTTAATTATTATTAATACATAGAAAAACAAATTAATTTCAATAAAGTAGTGACTATTTCTGTCGTAGGAAAACATGTATTTGTTTGTTGTCTATAAAAGGTTATCCCACCAGAGGGTGTGTTCAGCTGGTAACTGACACTGTCTACGCTATACACTCGATTCATGGAACATCAGAAGAGGCATACAACCACCCTTAAGTGAACAGCGGAAGCTAATCGAAATGTTATGGTCATTCCGCCTGTCATAAAAGCACCTAGCCCTAGCGTATAACTTTCATGGGGATACTATCTTTATACTGACAAGGCACGCAGGGGTGAGGCATCGTTCGTGGTCAGAAACACGGGCACAGTTCAGGCGATCTCTTGACAGAGGTGAGCAGTACTCCTCAAGGAATGCGCCGTCACGAAATATTGCATAGATATGGAGAATCGTTATCAAAGTAAAATATTGCATTACGTGACTGTCGCTTTTTTTATAGAGATTGTTTAATAATAAATACATGTATATGTTGCTGCACTCGTGTTGCTACGGAAAATATGAATATGGCTATATTTTTATTCGATAAAACTATTTTGTATCTTAAAGATCTTCAAGAGCTTACACAAGAAATGAAAAACATTCAAATATGGCTGCTTGTAACGAATACATAATTGTCAACAACCTTCGCAGGGCTTTTTGAAAAATGTGGCAAAAACAAGTTACCTTAAAAATTCTTGTAACAAAAACTAACAAAAATTACGGAATTATAAAAATATGTGTTTTGAAAGACAGAGACTAGCTAGTGGAATTTATTTAATGGATTGCCGCAAGGGGATCCAAGTATTCTAATTTATTCAGTCGCCACATGAACGGCTCTTTTATTATTAGCTGATACCATGATAATACAGATTCATTCCGACAGAACATTCTGTTAGATATTATCGATTTTACATTCCCCGTAACATTAAACCAATGCTACTCCAACGATTAAAAAAATTGTATTGCACAAAAATACCAGCTTCAAAACTCATTATATGAGATACCATTTGACGCTGAGTGAACATGACAAATTAATTAAACATGATAAAATATTTCAAAATTTGAAAAAGTTAATATTTTAATTAATTCTGACAAGCATGTACATTCATGATAAATTCTGCAAAGGCGCAAACCAGTTTTGTTTGTGTTACCTAATCCAGCAGCTGAAAAGGTAATTAAAAGATTCTCTGTAGTTGTATACATGTGACATATTAATCAATGAATCGTATTCAATCGCGCATGCAGCGCTTATTGTCCAGAAAGAATATGTCAGTTTGAGGGTTTAATCAAGCAAATTAAATGCTCCAGAATAGTGCCCATTTCATTGTGCGGCTTATTATGTGGGGAGCTTTACCAAGCCCGCGCAGTGCCTCTAAGCCAAAGAGATTTTCAATTCAGCCGGACCTCCTATTGTGCTAGGACTAGAGACGACGAAAACCTACTCGTGAAGAACCCCCAACCGACAACGAGGACAACGTCAGCGACCGAAGAATTTCTCTGTTCAGTCGGATTAGAGCCAGACAAAAGGGGCAATGAATGTACAAATGATGAAGAAATGAGTATTGGGACGGGAGAAAAAGACTCCGTGTTCGGAAGAATAACAACAAGATGAGAGAAAGTCAGAGGTAGGGAGGTTGGGGACGATCGCACACAGGCAGGTATATTCTTCCGGGGACCTGATGTCATCGCCTGAAGGACAGAAGGCACATTCAAGCTTTCATCAACCCCACACTTATTTATCATTCAGTGACTTGTCACATTCATGAAAATAAACTCTAAACACGGTGGACAACAAGAACGTTTTCGTATTCTCTGAATCACTCACATTTACCATCAATAGATTTCCAGAACATCACTGGGTAATCTGAAACGTTTCGAATAACAAATAGCTTAGTCTTGAGCGTTCTCTTTCTTGTAATAAGTATACGTTAAAAAATATAAGTAATAATCTAGCTCGCGAAATTGGAAATTCAGACCAATTGCTCATGGCTCACAAAATTAGTTGCAGGAAAATAAATACCGAAACATTTTGCAACAATATCAATATCTGTGGTACATAAATAAAGTCCAAAAAAGCCCAAAAGCACCAGGTCACCGGAGGAGCAATTGCGATAGCCGCCGCCGTAGTCAGAAACCACAAAACGACTGTATGATATTTGTTGTGACCACATTGGAAACTTGTCGGCCATTTTGTCGGCAATTGAAGCAATCGTCGTAACTCGACGGATAACAAGCGAATCTGTACAGACCGCCATGCCCTCTAGCGACGTATCCAAAATGAAAAATCACAGCATTTACGAATTGCGGCCGTTTCAATTGATAGCCAACGAGTATCGCTTCGAACGAACGCCTATTCCAGACTCTCACGTTGATTAATATTTATCTGCGAGGAACAACAACAATGGCGAAACAATCACTAACATCGATGCATTTGGTGTATAGCAAGAGATGTCGGCTAAGAAAGAAGACGTGTGCACAAGAAGATGGCAGGGACGATAAAGGGGTGGCTTGCTCGGAAATAGAGGGTGAACAAAAAGGAGGAGGAATAGGTTGAGACGAACGCTGGCAAGAAAGAGGTCCAATAAAACGCGATGGCACACAAATGACATTTCTTTCTGATCGCCTCATTTCATTGTTGGCGGCGGTGGCAAAAAAGCAGGAAAGCGAGTTTAGACCACGAATGAAAAGGTATGCTCCGTCGTAAGTGGCGCAAATGTAGCACCAGTTGATCCAATCATGTGA
>JAQGBY010004098.1:0-17447 GCA_034698785.1 Mycogona germanica | reverse complement strand
CCCGCGCCGGGAATCGAACCCGGGACCGCCGAACCGCAGTCCGTCATAAACCAACTGCGCCACGACGAGTCGTACAATGTACAATGTACGAGTGGTTCAATCATAACTATATAATAATATTTTCAAATGACCACTCCCCCTGGTCATACTAGTGTTTCAATACAAAACATTGAACGAAATATCGCAATTGCAATGCACCCTTAAAGTCCATTATTGCCACTCTGGTAACTTGTAAGAGACACTAGCGTATTCAATTGGAAAGCAAATGTCTCGAACGGTGTAGCACCGTAAACTGCAGTGCAAACAACCAATAGAGCATAGTCTTAATTCGTTCCGTAGCTCCAAATTACAACAGAGTAAATTAATAAACCTGTATTTTTTTTCTTTTTCCTCTACACTCTGTACTTCGAAGGTTTTTCTGGTTTTGCCCGCACGATCAACAGTGATGAGTCAATCCCGGCGTTCTCTAATCAACAACTGCGCCCAGCCAATAAGTCTCAGCCTCGGGTGAATATCTCGAATCACGGGAGATGGAAACCCTATTAACAGAGCGCGCAACATCATGTAGCCCAGGGCTTAGTGCGTGTACAGCGCGGCAACCCAAGAAAAATATCAACAGCCGCAATTCGATCTGATCGAATCAACCATCCCCGTACACGAAACCAACGCTTTTCTTTGACGGAAACGCCCAAAATCATTGTCCGCCATGCAAAACTAATTTGTACTTAGATATTCTGAGGTTCCTAGTAGATGGCCCATCGATTGATGTTCTCTTGTTCTGGATACACAGCGGTGCTCGGGCAAGACGTTGGATTCGAGCTGAACTAAACACACCCAATCTCGTCTTCCTAGCCATCACTGAAATGAAGCCGAGTTGCTCCTCAAAGGTATTGTGAATGTATGGGGAATGTTCAGGAATCTGCCGACTTGCAGTTTGCTATACCTAATTAGCAATAAGGGGCCAAATGCCGAGGTTTGTGAGGTTTAGACAGATTCGTTTGGTAGACGTTTTTCTTAGAAGAGCTTAATGATTTTTTTGCAAATTTCTTCGAACATAATTATTAACTCCGCCAGCCTAAAACTATATTACATATGAACCATAGGGTGGTTACAACAATATAATTTCCATTGTCAAAGTGGATACCAAGAAAAATGCAGAAGATAAGTAGACACCGAGCACGCTTAAAATAAATAACTGTACGTATCAGACAGTTATGACTGCGTAGCACATTTGGATTACATAACATACATTATCATTATTTTAGACAATGTCATCGTTAGAACTAGTAAGATGGATCCAAACAATTGTCGTTTACCGAAAATAGAAACGAACCTCCACTGAGATTCACCTATAGAAATCGCAGCACCACCAAGTTAATTGAATTACGACTCTCCATCAAAGTTTACACAGCAGCAAGTAAACTTCGTTTATTTTTAATTGAAATCCCTCCTTTCTGAGAACAACATGATGCATCGAATGTATTTTCAGCACAATTAATTAACTTCATTAAAAGCGCGCCGCGCACGCACGCCCACGTACGCTTACTATAATTGGAAATATCATATACACACACATAAGAAGCCTGAGACATATTGAACACAATAAAAATTTGGGCATATAAACCGTTTTTTATACTGTGTCGACTCAAGCGCAGGATGGTGTCGCAATAGTGTTGTTCGCTTTCGATAACTTAAGACTTCAACATGACAATATGTAAAAAACGTACATGTAACTTAGTTGTTTAAACGCAACAGCGTAATGATTAAAAACACTTGTTAAAATTATACATTTCAAATATTATAAATGTGGAGTTCAAGACGAGACAACACTTACCAGGTATTGATGTCACTTTGATACTTTGTGGTCTGGCAGCTCAACGGTGACCACTAAGTGGTGTACCGTGGAGAAGTGGTCAGCTGGCCGGTCCCGATTTGTAAACCGATTGTAACCGATTTGTCAACCGATTTGTAAATAATAGTTGTTCACTGAAACGAAACGATGGAACGAAAGAAATTATTCAATTATTCACAAAATTACTGCCGACAGGTTTTCTATTGTCATTTTAGAATTATCTTTGTTTCATAAGATCGAAATATCAAATCATAATATATTGTAAGTAAATAAATGCAAATTTTAACAATGTAACACAGTTTTACTCAAATAAATTATTTTGTATTTGATTAAGGATATTTTAACTCGCAAATATAGAGGTTGAATATGTACTATATGTTCCCCAAATTTCCCATACAGGGGAGTAATGTCTGTACTTTGGGGGCACCATGTATATCACTTTTTCATGACAGAATATTTCGATATTTTTACGAGTACATATTAGGGGTTCATATTAGACATTTTGTAGAACCAAAAAATACTGTTCCTAATCGTTATTAGACCATATACTGTATATACTCCTCATTTTATTCAATTTCACTATGTCATATGCAAACACTCGACATCGCATGCGTTGTACCGAGGCTCTCTTCGCGTTGGCTTCGAGATTCTCTTTAACCCATATTCCGCTTCACTGCATTACATCGGTGCTTCGTGTGGTTTAAATGCGCTATAGGCAATTTAAGACAACGTCTCGGGGCAGCAGCCTACGTGCTGTTCTAGTATAGCCATCACATTCCCGCAATATGTGGAGTGGCGTTCAAGAGAATCAGTTGGTTCGTGCAGATTCGTAGGTCGACGATCGTAAAACTCTGGATGATCGATACCAATATTGAAATTGCTTTATCTTTGTCTAATATATAGTTTCCGCATCTGAGATATTGCGTTCGTGCATATCGAAAGCATTCGATAATAACATCAACACCATGTTTATGTGACTGAATTACTTTGAATTCCACATACAGCACGTAATACGCATTGGTAGCATTAAGTGTTACTAGTGATCCAAGCTCTGGAATTAGACTTTAAGGATTTTTCACTGGCGGCAACAATCTGCAGTGTATCAATGTGATCGATTATAAACAGCGACCATTTGCATATGATCTGATTAATTGTTTCCTGGAGTCTAACGTACGATATAAATCAAAAGTACAGTACACAAAACAGACATTTGGTACTTCTTTTCGGAAATGTAATCTTATTTTATGAATATCTGGTTACCCCCGCTTCAAAGAACGATTTCTGTATTTGAGTACGGTTAAGACAATTACATATTTATGTGGTTAGTGTCGCGACTGTCGTTTAGGTATCACCAGTCCAATGATCGACACCACTACAAAAGGGGGAACCGTCAGAGGCTAGTAATGGGAGAAATACTGAGACAAAGGAACGGCAATGCAGCACGGGCCGCGAACACGACGAACGTAATTAAGATTGAATTTACAGCCAAGATCCCCGATAATTCTATTGCGCAGTCGGTGCGGCGTGAAGAAACGTCACCGTCGATACTCGTTATTAGTAATCATTAGGCAGAGGGATTTGGGCCTTCGCTTTTTCCAGACGACCCGCTTTATCTCTCCTATTGCAGAGCTAGCCGGGCCAAGCACGGATCTGGGAGCCGGGCTACGTAAGCCCCTTCTTCTCGTCCCTCTCGCTGATCTCCCGACTAACTCGGGCAGATTGCTACCAACTGAGACCACCATTTGAATACTGCGAACGTTCCCTAGGAATATTCGATGGGATCTTCTCGCAGAACTAATTTAATATAAACATCTGCCGCAAGACCGACAACCGAATGCTTTTTGTAAGCAGTATTTTTGCAAAATTCAAAACACACGATGACCAAATATTTCAGAAAGTACATACAAATTCATATATTTTTGTTTTAGGACTATTAATCACTGTTGCGATTATCTTATTTTTTTAATGCTTGTTTATAATACCTTATGGGTTTTCGGTGGTGGGCTTACTAGCCTGAAGATGCCCTCCGTCTCATACTTCCGAATGTGACAGATGGTCGAACTAATTTAGATTCAAATCCACAGCACTTTGACTCATACCGCCAACCAATAAATGAAACGTTCAGACTACCTGTTTTTTTAACATATTTTGGTGGCGAGCCGGCCATCGTTACCTAATCAATGCCCCTATGCTACTGTCATTCGACTTGGGAACCCGATTTGGGCTTAAATCCATTGTCCTCCATTCCGATTTGACTATATTCGTTTATCCGATATACCAGCAGGGAATGATTAGATATTGCATTCAAGATAAAATTATAGGCAATATCAATTGAATGTTCAATATTTGCTTAGGCGATTCGTGCCAGCCAAGTAATCTATGAAAGACAACCGAGTTTATAATTTCAACATATCATCATTTATTCGATCCAGGGGTTCTTATGAAAATGCTCCAGTCGCATATTAATTAATTAGAGGGCATATTCATGGCAAATGATATTTGTGGCCAAATTTAAAATCAGCGATGGCTGAGCCCATACAGTGTAAGTAGCTAAATGAATCAAGATATTATACTTAGGATTAATTCGTTCTAGACGTATCATAGAGGTTGTCGAAATTGTTCCGCTCTAAACCTTCACTCATTTTTGATGACTATCTTACTGAATCGTGAAATTAAGTTTTCCGATGGCGAATTTTTAGAGTTCTTATACTACATCTATGATATACTGCTAAATCCTTCACGCACTTAGTTATCATCTGCTACGTGTCTTTTGTCGAAAGTTAGACTTGGCACATGTGACATATTCAAAATGGCGGCACTTCCGATTGGATTGTGATCTTGAGTCCAAGTACGAACGTGAGCGTGCAGACAGAAACAGAACATCCAGAACATCCAATAGAATCCGTACAAGCAATAAGTTTGACACTATTAAAAAAGATGGTCGAGAGGTACTTGTTCCAATGTATCATTGTTAGTCGGTTGCAAAATGTCTCCAAACGTGGAAGGAGGGTCTCTGGAGGTAAGACGTTTGCACGTCGACCACCCCCTCCTCACCCCTAAAGATTCGAGTGAACGACCCCGTAGACTGGGGTAATACCTCCTTTCCATTCTCAGCCTAATTACGAGCTAAACAGAACACAATGGCGAGCGCTGAAAGGAAATGCACATACGCTCGTACATAAAACCGACTATACGGTGCCAGAACCAAGCCGATGCAATTCAGTAAACGGGCCAAAGCGATACTAATAATAATAACGGATCGAGTGGTGGTCAGCGACAACACGAAAAGTTCTGAGCAAAGTGGAGCTCAAGAAACTCGGCCCGAAATGGGAAAGCTCAACAACACTTCTTCCAGAAACACTTCGTTACATCTATTTGACGTTGGATGGCGTGTGGCTACAGCAATATGGCCGGTTGCTAACCCACAATGCTCAAAACGAAAGCAATTTTGATTTATAACTTTTGATAAATTTCTTGATAAATACGTATTGTACCGCTTTTTGCCCAACACTAAAAACACTAGAAATAATAAAAAAAATTAAGATAGCGACATGAACAAATAAATATCTACAATCTCGTTCATCGGTTTTCGGTCGGTTTGGCGTTTCTTCGCTTATGTCACGTCTCGACAATTTTGTTCTCGTTCGTACATAGACAATTTTTGGATAAAAATATAAAAATATCCGTTTTTACAAACGTTATCTGACAGTGCTGCGCAATTTCAGAAAACAGCAAACAGAAACGAAAACAAACGGAAATAGAAACGACGTCATGATGCACTCTGTTTAAGAGACTCGAGCATGAGTTATATAAATCAGTAGCTGTTTATAACCAAAATATCAAGCAATCCACAAAACAATTTAACAATGTTCGGTATTTTATCAATATATTTTTCCTTTAAAAACAGTAGCACTTTAATTAAAATTGCATGTAGATGAAATTGCATAATTATTTTTTAAAGAATGCTTAGCAAACGACAAAAAACAAACAACGTGGACTAATGTATGTTAACATCTGCGGAGAGGCCGTGACCAGGATATAATATATTCGCGAGTAAATTTTGATGTATGGGCGGCGTTTAAGCTGTTAATTACCAAAGCATATGCTCATGAAAAAAGCGAGAGTCGGCCGCCATTTTCTTTCTAACCGGTAAAATGCGGTTAAATTGATTGCGCGAGCAAATATAATTTTCACCCTAATTGCAAGCCCGAGTTATCGGCATAAGTTATATTATGCCGTAAGTCGGTCCGCCTTAATTGTCTTAAACATCTCCATACGCTTTGCACTCAGCCATAGTAATTTTCCCAACCACAACGCAGGTCGGTAACGCTAATTTATCCACCAACACAAGTACAATGGCTGGCCCCTTTACGATCGCGCTGGGCGAAACAAACTTATTAACCCCGTGATCGCGTTTTTCCATCTCCGCAGAAGAATATTGGCAGGCAGGAGAAGCGAAGAAGCGATCGACCCCAAAAGGTTAATTAATAGCCGATTATCCAAAATGCCACAAAGCTCGAGCGATTACCTGACTTTGTACTGAATTAGCATAACAGTTTGGCACAACGAAGTGGAATCGTGTAGAAGACAAATTCAAATGAAACATTGCGGTTGTGCACAACAATCACAGATTTTCATATCAGTAATGATTATTAATGATTACAAGCCGGAAACTTGGTAACAAAAATATTTTATTTATTTTAATTCCTAGGGTAGTGACGAAAGATTTAGGAGTTCACAAATCACAAGTTTGAGTTTCGCAAATCTGTAATTTATTTATTTCCTTAAGGTCACAAGTAAACATTGTTTATTGACGATCTTGTTGCCGACTCTCGATTGCAATCCATCAATAATTTTTTCTATTTGTTATTATTAATGACGTCGATCAGCATTATTTAGAATTTATTTTTCACTCAAAGATATTATACATTTTAAAAGGTAACCAGAGAAAAAATTGAAAACTATGCTGGATATGCTATGATTTTGTATATTGTTATTTTAATAACCACAAGTAAAAACATTTTCACAAAACTTTTAAATATTATTCGAGATCTTAGTTTCTGGATTCATTTATATTTTTTGCAGGCAGCGCTTTTTAAAAACTTTTTTAGAATCTCTCGTTTAATTATTTGCAACTGCTACAGAATCTATTTGATGTCTAGAAGTATGAAATTTTAAAATATAAAATCATTGAGCTCTAATTCTAGCGAAATTGCGGGTTTATGTCTCGTTAAGTAGTGATTGTCCTCTTTTATACATGTAGCTCATTGGATTTGCATGCCTAATAGGTAATGTGCGTTCATGGCCAGAATAATGAGATTAGTATCTCGGTTGCGCGATGCAGTGGATATCACGTAACGGGCGATTATTGAAGGACTTTTAATAATCTGATGTAAGCTACAGCTGTAGAGTATCGACATTCCCCCGATTTTCATTTATCGCCATACCACAGTTATATAGTAATTTAGTGCATTGATCACTTAGGCAATTTTTAAATTGTTTTCGTTTTGTTTAATGGCTAGTATAGTACCTGAACCTTATCAAGTGTAATCTGTGGTAATATGGAAATTAGTGTAAATGCCAAGCACTCAGATTTGATAGAGAACTAGATGCGAATTTCATAAGTAATCGGCAATCAACAAGCGCCACTTTAATAGTGAGAAATTTGAGTCTCGGAATTCGACAGGGAATAAAGTTGTATTAATTATACTCAAGTTTCATAATAATTATTAAAAAAAAAATCAAGTAAAAACGTCACTGAATGATATTTTTAGAATCGCAAAGCAAAACGAAGACGTCACATATTTGTAAGTACACCATAGCAATTCAAAAAGGAATATATTGCTAATAAGTGTGCGAAATTTCATTCTATTCGATTAACGTTTTCCAATTTTAAATGTAAATATAAAATGACTCCTTATATTTTTAGTCCACGGTGTACACGTACAGACCGAAGCCAATTAAGCTTCCAGCTACATGAGCACCACCATTTTGAAATTAGTCCGCAAAGTTAATTGCACTGCCAAGGTCTCTAGACTGAGCTCAAATTTTGAACACGAGTCCGTCACAAAATCCATGATGACAATGATGCGAAGTTCTCATTCTCGGAAATCTGATGAACAATTAAATTGAGATAACGTATCCGAGTCATGTGACGGGCTGCCATCCCGCCCGGGAACGTCCAATATAAAGACCGCTACCTTTTACAGAGAAATTGGGGTAGGGGGTATAATGCATCAGTACTAAGTGACTGAGCTCGACGAGATCATATATTAAATGGTGAATTCGGGTTTCACCAGTTAATATATATATCATCCAGACGTCCTAACTCAAATCCCTCATGAGTAAACATAGTTTGCGAGAAACACGCTCACAACAATATGAATGTCAGAAATTGCAACTATTGACAAGAAAAGTATCATCCCCGTGATTATTAATTCTCATCGTGTCTATGTTAAAATAGTTCATTGCATATGACTACGTAGAGGCCTAAATGACAATTATATGGAGCCAAACGTGAAATGATCCATGGTGTATAAGGCGTTATACGCATTACCTTAATAAATCGGCATTTTTGAGCAAACGCTGTACAAAAGGACGCCTGAATCCTTTTAGACATTAACCCCCTCGGATGATCATGCCCAGTTTTATAATTTGAAAAGGCATCGCGGGGATAGGCATCATAAGCTCTAAGACGCATTGATCAAGACGATTAGTGAAGTTAAGCACAGGGACGTCAAATGTTCGATGCCGCCGCTGCTGCCACCGCCGCCACCATCACCGCCGTGATTGAATGTTGCTACACGGGATAATAGCTCAGCTAAAAAACTAAGGATGAGAGGACGAAGGCAGGGGATGGGGGGAAGAAACCAGTGTGACGACAAACTTCGAAGAGTCAATAAAATGCTGTGCGCGGCTCGCTCAAAATTACATGAAACTGGGAGCTGCTCGAGTGTCGTAATCCGACAAAATGGAGCAATTTGGGTGGCTCTGCAGCGAAGGCGCACTAGCCCCCCAAACCCCCACATCACTCCCTATATACCACCAGAAAGATGAAGCTCGCCTTAAATGGGATAGTCGCCCCTATTAAACGTTGCGCATGGCTGACGCTCCGTTGTGTGGCACGTGAGGGCTGCATGCTGAAGACAAAGTTGGTACAAATAATATCACTGGATGGCGCTGGCGTAGAGTTCGTTCTGACACATGGAAGGCCTATAAGCAGAGATAAGTGTTGTATCGTCATTTTATCGAGAGACGCATTTCAATACTATGGTGCTATTTGCGACCGCACAGCAAATCAGTTACTGAAGACGTCGCCTCTAGTGAGCAACTGATGAAACCGACGTTTACGGTTAGCTCCATCTGAAATTGTTTTAGTCTCCGTGTGGTCGGGATCGGAGGCCCCGACATACTGATTGGAAAGAACGTAAAAATCTGATAAACATCCGATTTCGTTTGCTTTATCTCAATAACCTAAAGAAATAATTTTATAAATTGTTTTTTTGGATGGGAGTCAAATTTCGCTTATTGCATTCAAAATTTAGCTTCAGGAACAGCTGATAGATGGCGCCACACAATGTCCTGATAAGCCTACGTACCAAAAGCATTAAAGTGTGCATGTGGTGGTAGTGATAGTGGTGCCTGGAAACGTTTTATCACGTTCGGTCACATGCTACGACCTGCATAGAGTGATAATGCCCGTCCCACCTAAGACGGTCCAATTGAGCGTGGACTTTTGCGGCACTAGTCAGTTGGTGATTTTCTTCTTTTTATATCTAACGTAAACCAGATTCATTCATTCCACTATAAAGACTACAAACATGTTATTACTGTAGTGAGCAATACCCTTAGAAAAATAAAGGATAAGAAGAGTTGTCCATTGGGCCGGATGAGTAGCCAAAATAAGTTCACCCATTCGCATAATCGCCACTTGGGGCGGCAATGTTCAACTTTATTTTCGATTTAATGATGCGTCCCTGTTCCTAGTATTTTTGTTTTAACCAATTGAAACCAGTAAAACGCGAAAGCGCACACACAACTGTCACAAAAACAATCGAACTATCGAATTACTGACACTGCGGAGTATTGAAAATGGTGCGTGCAACAAATTCAAAGGTCACCAATTGAACGATGCCCAGATGCCACATTAACGTCCCTAAAGATGGCGGCTTAAAGTTAGCAGGGCAGGACGACAACTTGGTCATTACAGAATGCGCTCATTAGCGAATTCCCTGTGAGTGTGTGGTGTGTGTGTGACTGTCGTCGCGCAGGAGTTTCTAAAATTATCTTTGGTCAAGTCGCTGCTCGTTTAGCAAAATGTCAGAGATTCATTTGCTTTTCTTCGCAGGCGAGTGCAGTGGTCTCACTCTTACGCCTCTGGCTGCTGTGCATGTATTTCTATGCTGGGTTCGCTTTATACATTAAAGAGGAGATTCGCAAGCGAATATAACAAATTCCCAAGATGCGAATAGCCAAAGGAAATTTGATCATAAAGTCTTGAATCAAGTTTGCCAGTGGCCAACTCCATAACTGCCCAAGAACAAGTTTCATGGCTTCGTTTTTTTTAGGATTTATTATACATTGATGCCAGGACCAAAAATTCCCTCTTCGTATAACCATATTTTCGTTTTGGATAAACCTGATAACCAATATTGCGATTTTTTGGTTGCGCTTCATCTCAAGGTTTGCGCACATTTCGTCATTTGTCAGAAGACGGGAGCTTGCAATTGCTACTGCTAGTGACCCTTTGTACGCAAAATCACAATTCGCGTCAGTTCTGGGAACACTTAAAATAATTTACGAACAGCGATGGTTCTCCGATTATCGATGTGACAACAACCATACTTGAGCATTGTACATGCACTCGAGTATCTGAGCGCGTGGCTTGACAAAAGCAGTGGTTTGGCTACCAGCAAATAATTGTGAACTTGCCATTGACCGTAATGCCAGCTTTGACGCATTATTTCTTCTGTATTTCAAGCATCTAATCAAATGTTGTGCTCGAGTTCTTCAAGCACTAGTTTACTAGAGCACCACCAAGAGCATTTTACAACAGCTGCATCAGCACGTTTCGATGTTCAAGCCCTTGTAAGAGAGATAGGACGAGAGTCTCCTCCCGCCCACCACACCCAGTTCTATTTCTCTTTTAGCTGCTCTGAAACGTCTTTCGGCCTTGTCTCTGGGGACAAACAAGTTCTGGAACGATGCAAATAATTCATCTCGGCGTCTGTTGTTACATATACGCACACTGCGATTTAATTCTTTGCTAGAGGAATAAACAACGGCACACTCGGAATAAAATGCGGCTTGGAATAACCTTGCCGGGGTGGATACATGAATACGATAAATTTATACGTTCACGCTACACTTTGTTGGGTAATTTCCTGTTAGGTCGAGCCTTAACCATATAGCCTTGTCATGCGTGCGCCATCAAAACTAATTTGAAACTAGTTTGAATCCACAAACATTAGAAACTAAAATAACATCGTAGTTCAACGATACGCAGATTAAGATTAAGGCACTCCTTGTATTTTTTGGTGGTTCATTCATGAAGTATTGTTTTTAAGAATATATTTTAATCTTCTTTAGGATCTATTTCATAAATTTATCTCATAATTGTAATGCGTTTGATTAGATTGAGCATCTTAATATTCCATGATACACCTTGCAAAAAAAGTACGTCATAACTCACATAACTTTATTTGATCCAATATCTTAATCCTGACTTCTTAACGATTATGATGGCGCCAGTTGAGTTATAGTATCTGCACTACTTATTGAAAAACGTAACCAGGCTTGTACTACGTCATTTTAAGCATTCAAAGAATTTTTCCATCCTATAAATGTGTCTACATATTAAAGAGTTACAAAGTCATCCGTACAAAGACCTAATTTGTTATTTCTTAAAAGCAATTACGTAAATGTTTTGACTAAAATTGAGCCTTGTCACGAGGGAAAATACTAGATTGTCATAAAGTTGCTTATCATTATTAATTTACCTTTAGATAATGGAAATTCGAATAGCAACATTTGCATATTGCCGCGCAATTAAGTGCCGAAATATAACTCCAAATTTAATATCGTATATTGCAAGCATTCAGTAAGGCATTAAATAGATTAAAGCAGCGGCGCAACATACTAAATTATAATTTTAGATTCTTCAACTGCAATTAAGGCAACAGACTTGTAATTCGAATATTTTAATGTGAATGTTATGCGAACCCAATTGTCGTACTCACTAAACCTACGTAGCCTAGTCCGACTTACTGTATAAATTAGTTGGGCGGCAAAATGTCAACCGAATAAAATGTTGCTGAAGTTTATCTGAAAATCTGCTGTTTGGGTTTACACTTTGCCCAAAGCCTAAAACACAAAATATGAAATTATTAAGTTGATAAGATCACAGACACACACCAATTTATCCACTTCTGGAATAAATCTAAGAACCGGGGGGGGGGGTTTGGATACGAATGATACATAAATTGATTTTATTTAATAATTCAAATTTGATAGCAATTAAGTTAAGTTAATATATTTATTTAATTTCATTCAAGTTTTCGCTAATCCGCCCAGTGTTTCATTTAGCACTGACCTAAGATGATTGATTCATGATTACTTCTGTAATCGCAATTATATTTAGAATTGATTGATCCGAATTAAGCTGAATCTTGTTTGATATCACTTAAAATGGTCAGAACACGGTCTGCTGGACGCAATCCAAAGAACACTTTTTCGCTTGTTTGATATATCTGGCAATTGAAGTTTACCGATAGTTAATATGTGGAGATGACCACTCTCTGGTAAAATTGCTACTCTACCGTTGCTCCGATTGAAGTTAACCGGGTGAGTTAGCAATTTGCGCTCCCTTCTCGAATCCATATCCCCTCCTATATACAAAGAAGTCGACACGGGAGACAGCATTGCCGGCCGAGCACCTGAATGCGCAATGGATCCAGCGATGGTACAGTCGCTCCCAAAAGGCACATTTCGTCTTGTGCAAAATATAGCAGAGACCAATCCCCAGCGCCCGCAACTTACATTCATGTATATACCAGCTACTGAGCTGCTCGTACATCTATGTACGAGTACGGCAATAGTAGGAAAAGTCTAATATCGTCGCTGGATTTTTTGCTGAGATCCTGAATCCCGCGGTATGTATATACAGTATATATGAGTCGCATGACGCCATACACTCAAAACGGGTGTTTCGAATCTCAGCCATATATCCAGTTGATTAGGCGCTAGAAATTGTTTCAGATATTGTGGGCAACTATCATCACAGGATGGCGCAGGCAGCCTCGCTTTTGTAACTCTCTTCTTTGGTATTATTACTTTGTTGCGTCGCCTGCGTGACCACAGAGATTAACAGCAGGAGATTAATCGGTCAGTTGAACGCCATAAAAATGTTTGACTATTAATTTGTAATGATTAAAAATATATCGATTGAATAAATGTTTCAAGAAAAAAACTTCCTTAATTCTGAAACATTTTGCTAGGGTATTACAAACATTGGTACGTTAACACGAAAAATTGTGTAATGAATATCTTAGGAAAGTTCACTTGATCACAAGTTATGAATGAAGGAAGAAATAAATAAATTACTTGTAAAATGAACCACAATTTCATATGATAGTATAACTAGTGTTCCTCTAGGCTGGGAATTTCTACTTTAATTTATTTATACAGCTTATTCTTACCAAGTTCAAACACATGGCGCACATTCGCCTATATGACATAGGTTAAAAAATTCGGTATCGTATTTCGTTCCAAAATCGACTTTGCAGGCGACAGGTCCAAAATTGCCAACTTGGACACTTAGGAATGGACCACCAGCTGCGCCATTTGGATTTCGCATGTTCTTATTCTTACACATACAATACAAGCGAATTCTACCAGAACGAATCCCCAATGCAATGCCGCGGTCACCTACACGTATCTACATTGTCCCCTAGTTACAACAAATGCAACTTTCCCAGTTTTGGACCGGCTCGGGAAATAATCCCTATATATCCCAGTAGAACGCTTCTACAATTTCGGCAGATGGACTTTCTCTAGTAATCCCTAGCAGAAGGCCAACAGCACCAAAACTACAAATTAAGGCGTTACTTGGATATTTTGTCTACCTCTCTCTCGTGATCCCTAGCTCCTATTACTCCGTATCCGACACTGGAGAGAGATCTGCCAACGGAAAAAAGTTCAACTTGACACGAGAATATGGCTGGAAACCGAGCTCGAAACCAGTAAAAGTAAACATACTTAAGGTTTAAATTGTCAAGCGGTTGCCATGACAACGCGGCACCGAGTTTGCCGGCACGCAATAACTGTCACATGTTTCATTGACCATCACCAGCCTCCTTTTCCCCCCCTTTTGTTGTTGTTGCGTAAAGCCGTTCGGATAAGACCTGTTTCACACAGTATACATATACCGCCTCTTGATACTTTCTGCTCGTTGGCTCATCTAAGTTCAAATGAAAAACTAACTAAACGGGGAGAGTCGAAACACGATTCACTTTCCCCATCTTATCTGCGTGCCAAACGATATCAAGGCGGAAGAAAAGAATGAACCCCAACCAACCATAAATGCGACGAGATATGTTTTTTTGGTTGTTGAACAAGTTTTGCACAGAGAAAGAGAACACGGCCACACTGCCAATAACGTGACGTAGTACACAAAATGAGCACAAGATCAAACGAAATTCAAATTCACAATGCAAAATAATAAATATCCGTATCCCTTCAAAAACCAAATAAAACGTTCCTTGATTAATGAATTATTGCGCTCCTAGAAATTTGATTGACGTGTTGAAATCATTTCTTTACAGAGTAGTGCACAGTCGAAATATCGATTTAGATATAGTTTCACTAGAAAAAGTCTTCAGATTATCCCGAATTTCACAAATAAAACAAATAACATGAGAACATGTACGAAGTAGCCACCAAAGCCACTGAAGAGCACCGCCAGCGGCGACAATTGAAACCAAATGACCAAGGCAGAGTGCCACCTAACTGATAATGAAATAGAATGGTATACGTCGACTGAGATGTAGTTTGGCAGCCACAAATACCGTAATGTATGACGCATAAACTTCAAAAGACAGTAATACGAATAGTTATTATATTCGTTCAAGAATATTCGTTAACCAAACACAAATTGTCGATTTAGATCGACACGAATCGACGAAACTATTACTCGAGATGGAAAAAATAGCTCTGGCACACAATAGCGAGTTAGAAAATAAATCGAGAAGTCAATTTCAGTTTTAGACAAACCTCCTTCACTACATTGCAAAAATGAATTCTTAATTTAGGATGTTATTCACAAAAATCAAAAACAGTTAAAAGATCAAACAAAAGTGCAAAAAACACAGGTAACACATTCTTGAAGAATTTTAAAATCCCACCACTCAAGATACTTATAATGAATACAATCATATCAAACAATTTACTTGGTCAGTACATGTAGATAAAACTAATAAAAGTAAAAGTCAATTAAGATGCTAATAGAGTCCATGAACACTGTTGTCGAGTCTAATTAAGGATCGAGTTTGAATCAAAACGAATGACTGGCTTCATTTTATGAAACTTCAATAATATATACAATGCGTTTACCGTGAGTTAGAAATCTAACTACACGCAAAATGTGACAAATGAGATTGGGATTAACCAAAATCGGACAATGAGCCGTCATTCACGGCACAGTGTAGCGCTACGCAGGCCATACTGATATCACGCAGTGATGGATAAGCGAGCGAGCTGGCCCTATGGGCGTCACTGAGAATTGAGAGGCAAAAAAAATATATAGAAAAAGAGGAAACGTTGTGTCCGCTCGTGGCAATATCCGTGGCACCTGAGAGGGCCTTGCGGACGCCGACACGGACAAGCGCTGACAGTTACTCAATATCGAGTTGACGACCGGCCGCGCTATCGGAATTGACGCATGTGTAAGGCAGATAACGAGGATCGGAATTTTTTCTCCCTCTCCAATTAATCCGAGGTGAAGGCCGCACACACACACAGTGAAAACCCCCCAGTCAACCGAGACAAGAATTTCATGGAACGCATCTGGCCTTCGAGCACCCACTTCCGTGGCCCACCCCCGCTCCCGACGAACCAGAGTCCTCATATAAATGGATGGACATGGAACGGAGATAAGCGCTCACTTCACTCCTTCAAAGTCGCCCATACCACAATAAAACAAGCGAACCGAACAGTGGAATGCATTTTTAGAAACTCTGAAATACCTGTACATTGTGAAATAGTCGCAGCGACAGCAGTGTATTTTGTTATTTTGAGCAGTTCGTCTTTTTCTATTCAAATAAATTTGCTCTTCCAAAGAGTCTCATGAGGACATTAGATATTTTTTTCTTGTTGGTTTTCTTCCGAGTCTTGTGTTCTATTTTCTTATATAGAAAATAAATATGCACTAACCGTTTTTTCTACCAAGACATGAATTGCTAAACCAATTAACCGCAAAAATGACAAAAACCTTAATGGACCCGCGCATTTTGTTAGATCTTAAAGCCAACTAACTTACATCTCATTTTCCTTTTTTCGAAAGAAAGAAGGAAGCTATTATTCGGAGCACTCTACAGGACCGACGACCTAAAGTTACTTTATATTTTAGCTAACAAATTTTAAAATATTAAATCGAATACGCTGAATTTCGTAATTCCAATTAAAGGAATTGTTATATTTCTAATAGCTGACTTTTAAATTGTGATCACTAATTTATAAAATGAACACATTACGAAAATGCAGGGTGTTCAAGGGATGTGCATACACACCGATGTGGTTGCTCCATATGGAACTGCCTTTTATAAAATATCAAGTAAATCGGGCAGCATACTGGTTTGTAATCTTTTTGTCTTAGCAAACAATACAGCACGTCTGCAAATTCAGTGCAGCGAAACTCCAAATTGAATACAGCACGTAATCCATTTATCACAATACAATAACATGTTTTGTGAAGTAAAATGGATGTTTGTGTTCACTTCTGCACCAGCCTTACGTCTAACATTGTTGGCCTTAAGGTTTACCGTCTGTCTCTCCACTTGCCCGTAAACGTAATTGCGTTAATGTTTAAGCCTCTGCAGAATAGAGCTAGAAATACTTATATGTATACATGTTCAAAAAAAGCTATAGTTTAAAATGAAAACGACAACAAGAATAAAAAATCTAAAATCTCTGCTCACCCACGTATATTAAAAATATGCGCTAAAAATTATGATTTGAAAAACCTGCAATTTTCATATAATTTAAATAACCTTTTTCTGTAAATTAAAATAACGCAACAGCTAAATACCCTGAATTAAGGGACACAAAATTGATTTTACCAGCAGTACAAGGATATTTCAGTATATCGTAAGACGCCTTTCGGCCATACTCAAATTACGTCGAATACTATATTATAAAACTAAGAATTGGATTTTGGTGTTCGGAGAAAAATTTAAAAACGGCTCAATGAAATTGCATAAAAATGAACATACTGTAAGTACACCATCATAACTCGCTAGCGACGGTGCGACGGATCTCAATTTTCAATAAAACATAATAAAACTAGCTTTACAAAATTTTGGCTTTTGTAACGTTTCCCTTT
>JAQGBY010004097.1:0-17447 GCA_034698785.1 Mycogona germanica | reverse complement strand
TAAAATGGATAAGGCTATTCCTAAAATGGATAAGGCTATTCCTAAAATGGATAAGGCTATTCCTAAAATGGATAAGGCTATTCCTAAAATGGATAAGGATATTCCTAAAATGGAAAATGCTATCCCTAAAATGGATAATGATATTCCTAAAATAGATAAAGTTTTTAATTCTAAATTATTTCAAACTTAAAGTTATTTCAAAATTGGATAAAGTTTTTTCTAAATTAGATAAAGTTATTTCTATATTGGGTTAAGTTATTATTGAATAGAATTAACAATAAGGCATAAGAATCGAGTGATGGCTACTACAGGCAGCGCCTTAAAATAACCACACACGAAAAATAGCCACTGTATATAATTAGAATATAGTTAAATAATTAGAATGAAGTTTTGCTTCAATTCAAATGGACAGCTAAAAATGATATAAAATGAAAATTGTTTATAAATTTAGTGAAGTCATTTATAAACTAAATGCATTTACACCGAGTACATTATTTCTAAATTAAGGGAAAATCTTTTTACAAACACAAGTAGAATAAAGATATATTTGAAAGCAAGGATGTTAAAATGAAGCAACTATTTCAGCAAAATGAAATTGATGGAAGTCACTTTTAAATTAAATTATGCTATCTTCGTCTCTCCACAGGAAGCGTCCGCGTGGAGATGCTGGTGACCCCTGACCCAAACAGCAAGTACAACACCGGACCGTTGATGATGAAGGCGTTGGAAAAGTCAATCTCCAGCGGAACTTTCTGCTTACAGAGCGAACACAACGAGACCCTGTGCGCCAATCCGGACTCCTTCTCGACCACAAAGGCGAGCGAGGGTAAGCAAAATGCACAAATATTTCCCCCTTAAATGTTTTTATTTCCCAACTTCAATTTTAAGTTACGTGCGCAACGCGTCTGCCACGTCACCAATGAAATACCAGATACCCGTTCCAAACCAATCAACCATTTGTTTATGTTGTATTTTTTCCAGCGGCCGTCCGTCAAAACCACTCCATGGTCGGCACCGTTGTAGGCTGTGTGGTGGCCGTGATTGTGGCCATTGTGGCGCTATTCGTCATCCGGGCAGTCTACGTGGAGCGGAAGCGACGCAACAAGATCAGAGCTTTGCAGGTCAGTGCAGGTTGGGTCATCTCCGAATGCGCATCAGGACCAACCATCCATATTTGAATTCAATGATTGACATTCCGCCAGAGAAATGAAGTTCTAAAACGATATAATTTGTTGCTATTGCAGCAGGCGCCGCCGCCTGCCTATAGACCGCTACCGGAAGCGCCGCTAACGCCTTCCACCATGGCTCGTATGCCGCACCTGCTGGAGGGAACAATCGACAGCCGCGAACAGTACCGGATGCGCATGGAACGGGGTGTGGCGGTGGACATAATGGCCATGGCCCCGCCCGGAGACCACGGCGAGGCGCCGCCTCCTCTCGCCGCCCCACCTTTGAAGCGGCCCACCAGCGCCCTCCCCGGCGAAGTGGAGCAACCCCTGTATACCACAGACGACCTGCCGCATCCCATTGGTGCGACAACAACTGGTAAAGTGGGGCATCCGAAGGAGTCGACCTCCTCGAAACAGGATCACGCCAAGGGCGCGAAGGAGGAGAAGAAGGACGCTAATGGAAAGGATGCAACAAAGGACGATGCGAAAAAGACAACCGCTGGAAAGGACGACCTTAAAAAGCCCGCCGAAGGAATGGAAGAGTCACAGAACAATGCCAATGGAAAGGAAGACCCGAAAAAAGCACATGCCAACAAAGGAAAATCGAAGAGCAGCCCCGATAATCTGGTCTATTCCGAATGGTAATCCTGTTCAGCACTGTCACGACCCTGATCGATCCCCATTTAACGAACTCTTACATATCCTTGACAATTCAGATAAATTGTAAATTAAAAAATCAGGAAAATTCAGGTAAATACAAAAAAATAATTCATAACAAAAAATTAGGCTTTTAACACTTTTAACAAAAGAAATCTGTATACATTTCTAGGAAGATATGGGCGATTAAAATTTAGAATTGACCATTATGATGAAAAATAACATCCCGATGGTGCAAATATAGACTACTCGCACCCATTAAATTACAAAGTGCAAAATTGCCGTTAAAATAGGGTTCTAAAAAAGATGATTTCGTGTAACATTGGCGGCTACAAAATGTGATAAACCTGTGATTTTTTAACACTCGCTCATGCCACGACTTCTAAATAGGAACTTGTGATCTGTGTAACCAAGAAAAGTAACTCGAAAAGATATAAATGTCATTCACAAATGACTCGAGATCTTTGCCTATTCATTTTTTTATTATTAATATTCCTTGTGGTGAAATGATGAATTTAGAGACACTCTTCTAAGACCAAACTAAAACAGGTAAGATTTCTTGAACCTTAAGTTTTCTCCAATGACATTCGGATAAATTCGAATAATGTAGACACGATTGGAATAGCGTAGAAACATTTCTCACTAATTCACTTTGTAAGACGAAATAAAGATTTTCCATGCCATTAGGATAACAATTAGGCGCATCAAACCTTTAACTGTTTAAAGCGCAAATTAGTTGATAACTAAAACAATATTTCCTACGTAATTATTGAAAAAGCTTTGAAATTCAGAAAATGGGATTATTTCTATATATATATTCACCAGATCTGGCGGGGGGAAAAGTGAAGCGGCAGCATTAATAAATCTTTTTGGAATGGATTTTTGGCGTCCTAGATATTATTTTTCGAGCAGCTAGGATAAATGATTTTTTAAGTTGTAAATTGATCTTTTCTCTACACAGTCAATTTGGCCCGACAATTTTTGGAGAAGTTAAAGCTGCGCTGCGAATTTTCCCCGAATGTCTGTTTTTTCCATTTTTCCATATTCACCATCCTATGGGAGAAAAATGTCGTTCGGGGGCAAAGTTAATGACTCATCATCCGATTTCATTTCATACAGCCTAATTCCTAGAACCAAATTTGTTGAAACTGCGCAAAAAACAACAAAACAAAACATTTTTTAATTTCATTGAAATAAATGACTTACAGTTGACAACAAAAATACTGAAGCTTGGGGCACCACCTACAGTTCATCATAGTGAACTAACAAGCAACTAAAACGCCCACCCATCATTCCTTCTTGGCAAGTATCAAGCAGCTGATGACGTCACACCGAGGATGAGGAAAATCGGTCTCGAATCCATTTCTGTCCCCAACTGGTCTTTTGACCCCCCCGCCATAGGCCTATCTCTTGGGGGCTGCTTGCGGGTATATTTTGTAAATTTACACTCTGTATTTGTAACCGACGTAGAGGAGCGAGGGGGGATCGGTTCTGGCAGGTGCTGCCCTCTGGTGTTGGGTGAGTATGTTGCTGCTGCCCCAAGTGGCGAGGCAATCACACAAGGCACCGTTCACTCTTGTTTACAACTGAGTCTATAGGATAAGCAAAAAGTACGACCCGTCGAAGCGCAGTTGGTTTAGCGACGGACTGTGGTTCGGCGGTCCCGGGTTCGATTCCCGGCGCGGGCTTTCGATTATTCGATCCCGGGCTACTGGTGAAATTGTGCCTCTCGCATAGTGCCTAAGCACTGAGAGGGGTACAGAAATTCCTGTTGTGATCCGTCACTTCAGTGAATAAAAAAGAAAAAACATTGGCTTCTTTCAGGTAGGTTCTTCTCGTCATTCCGTAAATTCCGATCGAGTATTTCTGAACTTTTTAAAATTGAAACTCGCCTACCAACGTAGCCATGCTATGCATTTCAGTTTAATCCTTGTTGTCACAATACGCATTGTCGAAGGAAAAAAAGAGAAAAAAGACCAACTGAGACTATTTTGACTATTCTGGGACGAGCTCACATTAGCAAACCAGGAAAAAGCAAATTTGCATGCTCACACTCAAGTTCAAGAAATAATACACTACGAAACAAGAATCAGAAACACCAGAAACAAAGAGCCGTTCATATGATGAAACAATTCACGTAAAACTCAAACAGTGGCTAAATCACACATTTCTCCTCATCTGTCAATTTTTGGCAAACCAATTAAAAAATTTAACGTACTGCAGTGACAGATAAACTATTACGCAAAATTCGTCAACTCATGAAAACACAATTTGAAACGAAATAATGTCCTCGAGTAAACCGAACAACAATCAAATAACGTATTTATTTTTTTAAAGAATTTTACCATAAATTATAAATTTGTAACAGGCGTAGACAAATAATGTACAATATTGCATAGGTAAATCTGGATTAATCAATAATATTTACATTGCGACAACAATTATTCCACAGCTGCGAGTCGCGATTGCTGTAAGGAAATTGGAAGATTTTAAAAACAAAAATATAATCGCATACCACACTTCTACACACCAAAATCTTATGCTACAAGACAGAATCGCCAACAGAACTTCATGTGATGATGCTGATAAGCAATCTAAAGGCTCCACCTGAGCATCAGCAGCCTACAGCTAGCTGTTTGACTACTAATGACTAGTTAGAAATATATTAAGTACAACCATCTACATGTACACGAAACACTGAGTGAGAAGCAATACTAGTGCTAGTAATACCAATGCTGGAAAGAATTGAAGTTCTAAAAAATAAATCAGTATAATTATGACTATGTATCATAATATATCTCTGGATATTGTTGGCAGTCAAAGATTAGATTTAAAATGTTCTCTTGATCTAAACATTGATAATGACAAGTTTGAATATTCTCCATCGACTATTTTGCATCCATGTACAGATGCCAAGTTAGGCTCATCTGTTAAGTTGTTCTATTTCAGTTAGAGAAACTACTGCATTCGAAATTATAATTCAAAAATTTGGTCCTTCCGAGTGCTATGAGTGTTCATAGACGCACAAATATACAAAGCGCATATCGCATTGTGGTGGCACATAACACACATTTGTTCGAAATATTATGCAACGAATGCATGAGAACTCAAGAAAAGATTCAAATATACTGGACATTCTATTTTAAAATGAGCGTAGCAAGTTTTCTTCCGAGAATTTAGCATTGACCAATCCACAACCTCGCAGCCAAAGAGGAAATGGTTTCTTAACGCATAAATTCATTCGTTTTCTCTCCTATGTTCTAATTAATGTTCTATTTGGCCAATAAACTAAAAAGCTGACACTAAAACTAAAAGACACTAAAAAGCTTTTCGGAAGAGCTTGCATTTTTGAGTTGTGTTTCATGAAATACAGCATCAATGTAATTGCAATTTTTCAGTTGGCACCATGTTCACTTCACAGAAATTTCATAAATTCATTAACAAAGAGCATAAATTTCCCACGACATCACATCGAATAGCTGCAAAATGAATTGTACCATCTTGACAGGGGGAGCACCCTAACAGGAAAAACAAAATCACACGGCAAAAATAAGTATGACCTCTGTGATTTGCAAAAGCTTTTCCACAGTCGAGGTCACCTACTATTGATATTTCGAACTGCATGAATGCAGTTGGCTAAACATTAACATTTTAGAAACGCAGCAAAAAAAAATCTTCACAAAATAAAAAATTTGGTGAACTACAGGAATTACAGTTTAACAGTTATGCGGCACGAGGAAAAAAATTACGCTAAAATAATCTCAAGTTCCCTAAACGACTGAATCTTAGAGAATGGCAGCAGGTAAATGTAGTTCCGGTTTTCCCTTACACTCTCCCCGTGAGAATAAATATAGATGACCGCGGCACATTTTGAACAACCCAATGGTGATAAAGGCCGAGTAGACAATGTCCCGAAAGCGCTGTGGTTGGTTGGTACCCGTTGATCTGTCCCAAAAACCAAACTGTTAATATGTGACAAGCTCGGAGTCATTCATTGTCTCAAAATCAATTCGTGGTCCGAACTCAGGAGCAAACGTTGAGACCACCAGAAGAGTGCAGGACTGTGGATGTAGGAAACCAGAGATTGGCGAATTGGTTATAAATCTCCGTGAAAATCAATACACGGAGATTTGATCGTCTACAGGTAGTGACCCAGATGTCTACTTCTAATTAAATCTAGGCGCAGTGGGAAATGTTGGTCGTTGATGGTTTTTTGTTGGCAATTTTTCTCGGCATAGGTGAGGGGACCTGTCCGATATAAAGAGAAAAAAGCCATCAGTTAGGACTCTGGTAACATATTATGGCGCGTTCTGCGAGGAAAAGGTTAATAAAAATCCAAGCAAGCATTTGGAAATTGTGAGAATAGAAAATCATATAAAAAGGGAACCAATTATTCTCCAAGACACTAATAAGTAACCGCACCAGCATAACATATTCCGTGACAACATTTTTCAAGTCAAGTGCATTTCTCTGTTTTTGTCAGGGTATAATTTGCCTGTTGGCTCAAAACTTCGAGTTTTAAATCACACATTGCTGTACCTATCCATTACGTCTGACAGCTAATACGTTGATCGGTCCAAGCCAGGTTGAGGACGTAATTGTGCGTTAGAGTATCTAATAAAAACGGCGTACTTGATTACTGTACTGGTGCACTATATTGTGACGAAACTGTGCGGCTCTTTCGTTACGAAAGCGTCGAAAGCAAAATGCTTCAAAGAAAATTACTCGCATAAATAGCTTTACACTGTACCCATTTTAAAAATAGGGGGAAAAATTCCGTGTGCATTCTGTTCCGTTGTGTCGCGAGCCCTGAAGAAACTCAAAGTACAATAAAAAATAGTTTCGCATACTGCACAAAAACAAAGGAGAAATGAGCGCTTTTGTTTCACAACTTTCATTTCCTTATTCATGTTTGCGCCAGCGTACAATGTATACCTAAATACCAATTTCACAAATTAATAAACCTGTCAACTGTTGTGATCTGCTTCATTCCCTTTTTTCAGAAATCGACCACGAAGAAAACGTTTGTCCTTTTCGACCGTGTTCAATTTCAAAATTAGAAACGACTAATAAATAATAAAAGAAATTCATTTACAAAAAAAAATTAAAACCATAACTCACCTCCATTCAGGACGGATTCAGACGGATGTAATCCTTATCGAAGAAAACGATGATGATGCTGATATCGTCGCGGATGAGGCGCACGATGTCGCGCGGCGCGCTCAGCATCTGCGAGAGCAGCTGGTGGTCGACGCCATACTCTGTGTCGCCCAGGGCGCTGCGCAACAGGTGGGTGGCCGCGTTGGCGTCGACCGGTTTGTGCTCGAGCCCCTCCCGTCGCTTATCCAACAGTCGCGACACTTCGCCCAGCACCAGCGGCCGTCGTCCCCGTCCGCTGCCGACCACCACGCCCGCCTCCCCCCTCAGCCGAAACGGCTCCAGTGTCTTGCGCCCCTGCATGTACTCGCCGACCAGCTGCACCACGCGAGAGGGCGCCACCTGCTCCCACAGGCCGTCGCTGGCCAGCACCAGGAAACGGTCGCGTGGAGTAAGGCGATGATGGGTCACTTCCGGTAGGGCGGTGAGATACGGCGGCGTATGGTAGCCTGGTGGCGGCACGCGCTGGCCAGGCCGCCGTCCACACACGCGCTCTAGTTCGGCAGCCGGACGCTTGAAGGTCGAGTCACCGAAGGCGCGAAAGGGTGCCAGCTGGCCTAGCAAGCGCTCCTGCCGGATGACGGTGTCAGCCTCGGCGGGTGGATGCTCTGAGCGCACCCGTTGCTCCTCGTCAGGATTGTCGTAAGAATGGGGCCGGGTGAGGGGTCGCGCCACCCACGTCTCGCCCGACTCGCTCCGCGTGCCAAGTACGGCAGCGCAGTCGCCGACGCTGGCCACGTGCAGGTGCAAGCCGTCCACGTGAGCCAGACAGGCCACGGCGCCAGATAGGGCAACTTCAAGTGTCTCCGTCAGCAGTGGCGGGTCCTGCTCGGCGGACAGCACCTCGTTCCATAGGTCCTGATCCAGGCGAAGAAAGGCACGGCACAGCGCGTCCGCCATCTTAGATTCGGTCTCTGTGCCACCGTTGCCCTGCTGGTGGTGGATGATGAGCTCGGCCACATAGCGTTGGAAGCTCTGCCGGTAGAGTGCGCTGAGTGTGGCGGAGAAGCCGCCGAGGTTGTCCAGATGGTCGACCGGCGGGTTGTACCACTCCAGCAGCGTGTCGTCGTGGTTGGTGGCGGTGTTGGTCAGGGAGTCGGCGAGAGTACGAAGCGCGTCCACTGGAAGTAGAGAGGCGGCCACGTAGCGGAGGAGGCGCCGCGAGACGACCTCGGCACAGGCGTAGCCACCATGACCATCGATCACGCCGAAGAGGTTGCCGGCTGTTTGGCGGCAGCTGGCCTCAGCTCGCCGGTCCTCGATGGGATTGTTGGACGGCAGCTGATTTGTGTCGAAACCGCTGACCGAGGCGGCGAGTGACCGCAGGTCCACCTGACATTCGTTGGCACGGAGAATGGCGCTAACCTGATTAACGAATAAAATCAATAATGGGTCAATGCATGTGAACATATACGTTTAAGAGTAGTTTTATTTTTAATATTTTCAGCTTATAATGTCCAAAGCGGTTTTTCTGCAAAACTTCTTTATAAGGTTATTTCAAAGAAAACTTTTTGTATTAATATGCATTTGCAATAATTAAAATTGCAATTTCCAATTGGATGCTGTCCACTTTTCACTTAAGAAATCATACAGTTCAGGTGTGATGTTTTTCCTAAAACAGTGCTACAAATGACGACTTAAGAGTAGTACTTTACTGAACTGAACAAGTGGAAGTTATTTTTAATAATTATTAAATTCATGTTCTTACATGGTACAAAGAGAAATTGCGTGAAAAGTCAAAGCTTTGCAGGCTCCCGCCGGAACCTAAATCTACAAAATTCGGTGTGTTTGAAAATTAAACTACTGTCCAGCACCAAAAGTTCAGTTTGAATGTGCTTTACCTGAAGTGGAGTAAGCTTCGGCGATCCGAATTTTCCGCGGCACTGCAGTACCCGAAAACAGCATTTAATTTTTGCCCACCTGATGCCACTGCCAAGTCCCAAATTGCCCGCCAACGTCCCGCACAGATTGTACACCGGCCCCATGTTGGATGCGAGGAGGACCTTGGGAACGAAAGCGGCAGCGCTCATCCGACAGAATATACTTTATCCCCCAGCTCCTTCCTTCAACTGCAACACCGCAACGCTGCACATAGACACTAGTCCTTATCAAACATTGTGAAAACAGACGGTTTGGACAGTTTCCAGGCGGTTATTAATTACGTTAACATTAAGAAAAAATGTGAAGGACATTCGGGAAGGCCACCGTTCCATGTAGGCGGCCATCTTCTTTGCAGGCAAAAGTTGGAGCGATGTCACTACCAATTTTATTCCTGATGATAAAATGATCGATTTTTATTTATAAAATTACAGGTAACATATTTATGTTAAATATTTTTAGAATAAAATATTACATTTTAAATTATATATAAATTGTTCTAGGTCTGGATAACGTAATATAAAATCTCATTTGAACATTGGCCCATATATAGAATCGTAGTCTGGCTACAGTGCATTCAAATGTCAAGTTCATAAGCCCCGACTAAATTTAAATGTAGATCACATAAAGATATGGCGCGTTAACAAATATTCCGTGTCTTCCTTCCTGTTTCGCTTACAACAATGGCAACAAATCGGAAGCAAAAACTGTATTATAAACGCATCAAGGTTTAAGGGGGGGGCAGGAAATAAACGGCAAAATCTCTTCATTTTCATATATTTGCATATTTCTAACTTTTTGGGAACTTGCGTCTGTGCGTTTTCGAACTATGTTTTGGAAAGAAAATCATGGGAAGAAAAGAAAAAGCATTGAGAAAAAACAAAACGACGAAGGCCAAAAAAAAGTTTGGGCAAGTGAGGGAGGATCGTAGTTATAAGATTTGGAAGGTCTTCCAATCTAAGCAAAGCTGTTAAGACAAGCTTAACCCATGCCCATTTGGAACACCATCGCGATATAGGCGCTTCAAAAATCTTGGCGTTCATAATTTAGGAATGCCCACTAGGTGGCGTCGAGTAGTTCATCTTATGTAAACATAGGTGCCGCCCAGCTGGCGGATTCAAAGGATTAACGCGCTTCATTTGAAAGGTCTTTATGAGTAAAAACTGGGGTGAAGGCTTGAAACCGGAAACTTGCGTCACCACGATCATGCCTCCGTGGAGGCGGCGACATCCGGTTAATTAAAAGTGCAAAGTGGCGTTGCGAGAGTTCAATTTTCTTCTTTCCTCACCCTGTTTTTTCCTCTTAACATATATTTGTTGTTGCGGTCCACGGCCGATACAAATTGTATGGAGTCTCGGTTGCAACTGAAGTAGTTTTGTTAACAAATGTACAGAGAATGGCGTATTAAATTGCCTAAAAAGTGACCTGCGGCGCCAGCGAGAGATAGGTATATTTCCAAGACATTTGAGGTGCTCCTGTTTCCTGTTGTCGATTTTTGCATCATGGCTGTCACCGAAGTGAAACTATGTTTGATTGGGGTATGTTGCATATTTAATTTTCATAATTCATTTTCGGGCGTTCGCACAAAGACAACTACAACCCTGGGTCGCAATCACAACTGCCAGAAACTTTGTTTTGATGGCCCGATGATGCATGTACTTGTTGTAATTGTTTCGAATATGATCGCATTTTGGTGCAGCGAAACAGTTTGATGTGATGTTACCATAGTCGACACCGGCCTGCTATTGTCTCCGATCATTTCATTTGGTTGTGCAGGTGATTGACCCTATATACCTGCTCATGTAATTGTTCCTTAGAGCGACGCATTGATGCGATTTATTTTTTGTTCGAATGGGAGGTGGAATTAATGGTTGAATTTTGAAGGCCTTGATAAATGTTCCGTCGGCTTGGGACGCATTTTAGGTGCTGTACATTACATTTAGTGTAAATTCAGTACATGTTAGAGCCAGAAGATCGACATTCTAATGCTGTAATGTAATGCTGTACATTACATTTAGTGTAAATTCAGTACATGTTAGAGCCAGAAGATCGACATTTTGATCAGTTTGTTTGGGCCTGCATGTATGTGTAGTTAATATTTCAAAAACTGGTTTTATCCTGGCAGGCGAATGGTTGTACAGCACATGTAGTGTGATAAAAATGTGAACGTTGTCGCAATAAATAAGAATATCTTGGCCATGGTGTAGGCGAATGAATAAACCGATCCAGCTGGACGCGCCGTGATTTATTTTATCAATAACAATTAGTTGGTCCGAGATGATTGAAACTACTTGAAACCAATTCCCGTTTACGTACATGTACTTGCTCGTAGAACATCATGCCTAAACACTTTCCATTACTTAAGAGGAGATGCCTCCCCCCTCAGCTTCATCATTTAAATGTAAAGGAAGTATTAATTGAATTAGGCTAGCATCTAGGGCAGTAGCCATAGAAGCATGGTTCGATTCTTGTCTCAACTCAGAGCATGACAATCGTCTGGTTTCAAAATGTTTATGGCAACAATTCCATCGATACGTCACAACAATCCAACTGTAAGAAGCGAAACAGCTGCACTGGCATTTCGAACGTTGCAGACTGAACAAACGTTAATCAGTTCAACTTTAAGCGCAAATAATTTTGTGAGCTCCACGAACTGAAGCAACGCTTTGCGCTTTAATATTACTCTGGTTTGTCGTCTTTTACCTTTCCCAGTCGTTTAAGTTGCGATTTAACTGGCAGAATCTTGTAAAAATTAATTTTTGAATTATCCTAACTGACTTTAGAAAAAACTAAAGAAAATGAAATTAATTATATTTAAATAAAATATCTTGCATCATATTTTTTATCTTGATTTTTGCCGATTCAAGATCGAATTATTATTTTTATTTAATTAATTTAACGAAAATATTTATGCAACTCGGATAAATAATCGACAAGCCATTTCAGTTTTGGACTTAGTGTGTCGGGTGTCGAATGCAGTCGAAGTTCTGTCTAAATGCCAAAGACTCGACTAAATCGTTGATCAAAATAGTGAAATGACCTGTCGTGCAGATGGACCCCAAATGATTGGATTTCGTAGTTTGATTTTTTCTATTGCTTATGATAACCTGTTTGTTTTCAATATTGCGTCTTCTAGGACTCTGGTGTGGGAAAGTCAAGTTTGGTGCAGCGATTCGTTCACGATACCTTCAATCCCAATTTGGAGAGTACAATAGGGTAATTAAAACATGTAACTTATGTACAATTTCTTAAATGATAGTGATATTTTGAGGTAACATGTAGAATATTAGTTGTACCATTGACTCGTTATTACAAACAGAAAGCGAAACATTAATAAGCAACCAATGTAATAAGGTTCAACGTCTGATGTTAGCGAATCAATCCGGATACGTCATTCGATTTTTGTCCATTCTTTTTACAGAGCATCATTCATGACCAAGACATTGATCCATGACAGCCGCACGTTCAAATTTCAAATCTGGGACACTGCCGGCCAGGAGAGGGTAAGGCAAATATTGTAATCGCGAAAAACCTGGCTGATTTCAGATCTGCCCCCATTAACAGGCGCAGCGGTTAACGAGGCACACGCCAGGGTTGCTCAAAAAGTAGTTACCGCCTGATTGAGCAATCCAGGTAGTTGCATTCACTTCAATACAACATTGAAATCCTGGCGGGTTTGCTCAGAAAATGTAGGGGGCGCTGAGTGTTTTGTCAAAGGTAATTCGTTTGGATTAATATCAGCCAGGATCTCTTTATGTTGTGCGGAATTTGCAACGCTTAGAGAAATGTACATGCACATAAACTTGGGCTCCTTGGCAACCGCAGATTATTTTGCAGATTGTTGCAGATGTTTTATGTTTTTCCTTAGCTGCAACCCTTTTGTAATATATTTTGACGCATTTTAACTGGTGGCCGTTTTCGTTTCAGTATCGTGCACTGGCACCCATGTATTATCGAGGCGCGGGCGCAGCGATTATCGTCTACGATGTCACGCAGGAAGTACGTGTCTCTCTAGCTCTCTTTTTCCCTCTCTTGTTAAACATTTGTAATTCGCTTGTGTTTGTCTGTGATTGGCGGTCAATTGTTTCCGAACAAGTCCAATTTGGTAGTGCTATTTTTGTTGTGATGCCCGCAGTCGCCGTAGTGCAATTTCTAACAAAGTTAATTTACTCGATTATCCTTAAATAGAGAGCATTCATGCTTTCTTGGTGGTTTGAATCGAAATTGCGCTGTTGCCGAACTGTCGTGACAGCCCATCGTTGAAAAAAATTATTTTTCTCATATATATATCGTTAAAAATTAGTTTTTTCAAATAAAATTAAAACGTGATTTCAATTTGAAGAGAAATAATTTATTCAAAGTTTTAAAGCCTATGGATGACACTCCTTTTTCATCTGTGAACTTGTTGTGAAAAATACATTTAACTAGTGTTGCACAATGCTTGGCATTTGTAATATTTATGTTGCCATGCTTGGAATAATTCTTTAAAGCCATTCAGCAATACAGAAGCTAATTGTTTTGGTTAAAAGCCATTGGATACCGCATTCGCTTGAAAATCACAAAAATATCTCCTGAGTCTATTGGTGACGTTCATTAAAGTCAGTTGGTTCGTTGTGTCTGTAGTAGATCGATGATCGATAATCAAAAATTCTATTCGACCTAATGACCGCTACCTAGTGATAAAGCGCAGCAGCCGAACGATAAAGAATATGGAATGTTTCTAATTATTTAAAAATGATTATAAATTGCAGCAAAGTTTCCAAGCGGTGAAAAGCTGGGTTCAGGAGTTGAACATGCACGGAGCGCAGAACATCATATTGGCCATCGCAGGCAACAAGTGCGACTTGGACGAGCGTCGGGAAGTGCCGTATCGAGGTCTGTTTAAGCCGAGATCGATCGTTTGACTTGATTGGTGCGATTGTCTCAATCGAGTTGTTAAACGAAATTTAGGTTTTTTCCAACCTTAGTTGTTTAATAGTAGTTAATAGTAGTTACATGCAGGCAGATACAGGCACGTCCCTTAACTCCGCCACAGCATGGGATCGTCTGGGTTATATTCATAAAAATGGGGGTTGTGCCCGGGACAGACTGGACGATAAAGACGAACGAGAGTTGGCGATAACTCTTCTAATATAATAATGGTAAACTATTATTTAAACGAAAAAATTTAAACTAGAACTTAGTTGATTAGTTGGTTGTTATCTTATTTTTTACTTATTTTGTTATTTATCTTTCAAAGCATCAGAGGCATCGGTTATTATTCTTGTAATCATTAAGAATATTTATGACTGGAAATCAATAAAGGATGTCGCGTAACATAGCACAATTTGCTCCCAACAAGCTCCTGGTTAATTCTTTTCGATGTGCAATTGACATTGAGGTGGTTTTCTCATTTACAGACGCTCAGAGTTACGCGGAAGCCATGAACGCCATTTTTATGGAGACCAGCGCCAAGACTGCTCACAACATCATCAATCTTTTTCGAGAAATATGTAAGTGCGAATATTGTGTTTTTTGAAGACTCCCAACTCTCAAAGTTTTCTGAATCATTTCTTGTTTTTCTATCCGACATTGAATTATTAAAAAATATTTTGAAGTAGTAATTGTCATGACAAAACATCCGAATAGTCATTTACATGCTGTTGAAACCTGATAACCTCTAAATAAGAAGACACGAGAGGATTTTATCCTTAATCCCTCCTCATTTTCCTTTCTCCTGTATGTTTTTTTTTGCTTGCCAATCGTCCAGGCTACAGGCTGGACGCCAAGAAGGGACGCGACAACTACGAGCAGGCCGTGCGCCTGGGTGTGTCGCCGGAGCACAGCCAACGACAGATAAAATGCTGTGGCGGCGGATCGTCCCTCAAGTCGCCCACGGCATCGTCGTCTCCCAGCTCGCCCACCTCGCCTACTCATTAACACTCGGCTCTCTACGTGTGTTGCAATCACTGCCGGCCGAAGAACCATAGCCTCTCCTATCTCCGTATGGGCCACACCGACAAAACTATTAATACATAATCGTTCCAATTACAATTTACTACTCCGCATGCAGCTCACTCAAACGTATCGTAAACGTGAATCACCGATATCTGTAACTGCCTATGCCGACTTGGAACAGCAATCGACTCTATAAAATAATTATACGTCGATGGAGGGATAAGTGAAAGCTCAACCAAGAATCAATTACGCGTTCTTTTCTCCAAGTTATTTTTTTGCGTGTGCTCTCGAGGGCCGGACACATCCGGAATTTTAGATTCGGAGTTGTTTTTGTGGATGGATGATTTTTGCGATCCAGCTCGTTTCCCTGGCGATGAGATTGTTCGGTTCGGATCGGTCGCGGATTTCGCTGAGATTGCTCGATGGATACGGATTTCGTGGATGCAGAGATTGATGATCTCTGTGGATTGTTTCGACGGCTAGAAGACAAGAAAAGGGTTGTCTTTTTAATTGTTGTGGCCTCGTCTCGTAAATTAGACGTCTCACTACTGCTCAACGTGTGGCTTGGCCGTTTGCCTGATGTTGTTGCGTTCGACGCCAATTTTTAAGCTCGATTGTGTTTCCGGTTTCACGTTAGTCGATCTCGGCGTTTTCTTGGCGACACGTAAAGTGAGTCGAGGTGAATCGATGAAGATTGGTGAAAATATGCGACCTGAAATTAATTTCTCGTTTTATTTAATGTTAATTTTTTTTAAAAAAAATATAATGATAAAATATAAAATATTGCGAATTGTTAAGGGAAGTCGAAAATGCAGTTACCACAAATATCCTATAAGATCTGACTAACTAAATGTTTTAATATAAGTTTCGTTATTTAATCGTTAAATTTTTAATTCATCTAACTATTGAATTAGTTGATTATGGTGAAAGTAGGGGGGGGGGCTCAAATATGTTTAAAAAGTGCTCTCTTCAATCATGACAATAATTTTTGCCTTATTGCAGCTTGAGTTTAGAGCTCGGGGCTAATTAGACTTAATAACTTGGAAGTCACTGAGGGGAAATGCGAATTTCCAAAATTAACCTACTTACGACTCAAGAGATTACCATTTTTTTTAGCTCCCATATTTCTAGGTAGATGTTTTTTGTTATCATTTGAATTTGGCCACTTCACAATTTAAAGAACTTGAGATAGGAAGATTTTCTGCAGTCGTCAGATGCTATTTTTTAAAAATATAAATGAATTTCATTCAACGCCTTTCGAAAATGGTGAAATGTCATCAGTTGGGTGAACAACAGTTGTCATCAAAGTTTTAATGTATTTAACGCTATCAATAACAAGCAACATTTACCAACTTCTGGAATGGACAAACTCCTTTTCAAAAATTATATGTACATGTATATTCCCATTATGCTCTGCATTGTTCCAATAAATAATTAAAATGTATAGATGCACTCTCGTACAGGAACAAAAGAAAAACATGTTGACAACTATTTGAGTATTGACTTTTTTCTTCAAATCTATGCGAAGTTGGAAATTGTGTATCTATGTTAGGAGTGAGCCTTAAGATTTAGTTTGAAGCAATTATTTAATATTTATAAAAATGGGGGAGGCGGGAAACGAATCTGACAATCTTTTGTAATATTTGTAATTTAGTTGTGTGTAAGAGAAACCAGCCGATCCAGTGTACATTTTTTAAAAAATGTTCTTGCCAGTGGCGTGATCGTGATATTTTATACGTAGAATAGAGACGCACCAACCTGGAACTTGTAATCTGATTTGAATGGATTTGATGTAAAATCATGGATGCTATTTGGAACGGTTAAATAATTTTTTGTTACGTGTATGAAGTTGTTTACTGAATTTCGTGACGTGTGATGCCGATGATGGATTGGAGCGGATTATATTTTGTAAGACTCGTCATAGACCAGTGGGTATTGCGATTGACTGTAGTTCGGAGGTCCAGGGTTCGATTCCCAGTGCGGGCGGAATTATTCGATCCCGGCCGGGGTACTGATGAAAATGTGTCCCTCGAATAATGTGATTGCAGAAACGCTTGTTGTACTACAGTGAGGGAAACTAAAAAAAATGTTTGCCGTGTTAAATTGTGGATGTATGACAACTTTGGTGATATTCAGTAATAATATCATTAATACATGTAGGTGTGTCTGCTAGTTCTGGAATTCGTCACCCCTGATTGACTTTTATTCAGCTAATGGTTTATAGGCATGCGTAATTCGGCTGAACCGATTTGGAAGGAAAATAGGAATTCAAATTTGCAGTTAAGGTACTCTTACCCTAGTTTACACATTTTATCAAAAATAATGAGAATAGGACGTCTTGAATATATCTATAATAATAAAACTATTCTTTATAATAACAGTTATGAAATTATTGTATTTGAAGAGTTTGTCGCAGACTGTCCCTCATTTTTCGTCCGGCGCTGTCCCGGGCACAACTTGCCATTTATTATACACATTTAAATTTGGTAATAGAGTTAAACAAACGACCTAATAGGATACATTTTATGTGTATACAATTACAATTACAATATGTACCCACAAGCAGCCCCCGAGAGAGGGGCCTATGGCGGGGGTCGAACGACCAGTTGTATCTGAGCTATTTGTTAAGGAGGTCCAGAACTAGAACTA